>CAJNJA010007669.1:0-10934 GCA_905231915.1 Symbiodinium necroappetens
CCCCCCCCCCCTCCCCCAAATCCCCCCGTCCCAAACAGCGCCTGATTCGACTCTGAGTGAGGCTTTATTCCGGGCCGAGCAGAATACAAAGCTGGAAGAAGCTATTTGGGTTTTAGTTCGTTGCCACCCGAATCAGAGCCAAATTAGTGATCAAGTAAGCGTTATTCGCACGGACATCAAGAACAGAGGAGCTCCAAATAAGGCCCAAACACGCCCCAAATAAAGCCACACGAGCGCCCAAATAGAAGCCAAATAGTGCCCAAAGTAGTGTCAAAATAGGGGCCCAATCAGGCTTCAATAGAGCTAATGATAAGCTTCCATTGGCAGATGAGAAGGATTCTGCGATGCCCTGACGCGACGACAACTACAAAATAGACCAGAAATAAGTGTATTCGGGTTTGGATACTGGATACTGCGAAGGGGGACTGCAGTAGGGGGGCTGATAGACAGCGTTTTCATGGCTTAAAGCACAGCAGATCTCAGATTCAGATTGTTAGCCTCTGGTGTGCCATGTTTAACGCCACATAAGAAAAGCGTTGAGCTTCATCGATGGAGTGTCAGTTCGCTTTACAATTAATCCAGAAGCATGCCCAAGAACACTGTGTGTAGAATTAAGTGGGAAGGAAAAAGCTAATCTAAGTGGAAAGTTTGCACTTTGCTTACCGTTTCCTCATTAAATGCAGCTTCTTACAGCCACCAGTAGATCATTAGAAAGCCGATGTCGATCATGAGAAAGCCGATGTCTATTCGTAAACCTATCAAAACGCCGGGGTCGTTGTCCGACCTCTAACCGCCGCAACCAAACCCTGAACCCTATCCCACAAAACTCACAAAACCCACGTCGTCGCCCCAAAACTCAACACCGCAACTTTGCCCCGCAAACGGACCGTAAACTCCGCAAACCCGAAACCCTATACACCCCTTAAGCCCGAGAACGGGTTTAGGGCTAAGGGTCGAGTCTTAAGCGGGCCGTTCTCGGAGTATTATGCAGGCCGACTCCATGCAGATTCCCCATTATGATGACACGAATCATGGCAACTATAGAACATAAAACACTGCTTTTTGATAAGGGACTCGCATGCTGCCCTTACTTCCCAGCTCGACCCACAACCCAAACGCTGCAAGCCCTGAACCTTCAGGAACCTGAACCTGCCGACTTGAGGGTCCGAAAACTTGAATACAAGGGGTTTAGGGCAAGTTTAGGGTTTAGGGTGATTTAGGGCTTGTAGGGTTTAGGGGCTTAGGGTTTAAGGGGTTTAGGGTTTAAGGTGATTTAGGGTTTGTAGGGTTTAGGGGCTTTGGGTTTAGGGGTTTCGGGTTTAGGGTGACTTTAAGTCAAGGCTCGTAGTCGAAGCGGTTGGCTTCTGTGCTCAGAGCCTTGGCGCTCGAAGCAGAGGCAGGCTTCTTTTGGTGAAAGTGCTTCAGGTCTCCAGCGCTTCTATCCCAAACCCTAGACGACCCTATACAGATGAAAAGCGCCTTGGGTATCTTGGGTGCAGGCTTCGTGGCCTTCAGGAGGACCCCAATCCGGAACCCTGCGCCCTTTCAAGACGACCTCAGAGTTCAAGGCTGTCATTCTGAGCCCAGACGAACTCCCTTACTCCTCTAGAAGGTTTATTTGGGATCTACAGTATAGGGCCCTGTAGGCGGTGTAGGGTTTAGGGTGTGCCTGCGGATCAGGGGACTTAGTAAGTAGGGTCACGAGGGTGCTTGCACTTTTAAGTTCAACAACCGCAAGAAAGGTGCTTAGGAACCATGCCTTTACCTAGACTTGCACTTTTCGATGCGAGCTATGGCCCTGTCACGTCGAGGTGAGGTGCACATCATGTAAGAACTGAAACAAGCTTGGCGAAGATGCAACAGCACGCGACTGCTCCCCGGATTCTGAAGCTTGAACCCCAAGTACTTGCCTACAGCTTTGTTTCTCCAAGGTTCCTGTGCTAGAACGTACGAATCAGGGTGGTTATCATCAGCACGTTAAGGTGATCAGACACCTGGCGATCATCAGCAACATGTCGGTCATCAACATGGTCGTCCGTGGGTGTCCCGATGATCATCAATATCGGCATGGGTTCCATGAACAACACCCGGCAGCCGTAAGCTTGAATCCCAGGCACTTTGAGCAGTTCGACGACTCTTTCCATCGCCATGTTCACCTTGCTTTCCTTGTTGTAGGGAGCAGGCTGTAGGGTTCAGGGTTAAGGTTCGGGGTGCCAAGAAGCTAGGGATCTAGGCAGTAGATTGAATAGGAATCTGATTCATGCTTTTTTGCCACACTAGTCAGTCTTCAACAGCAGGACCTGAATCTTCAAAGGTGCGCTGCAAGTTGCAAGACGCAATTGCGAAAAGAGGCGGGGTAGGGGATCAGAAGATGGTACAGAAGGTGGAAACGACCAGTCGAAGCAAGTATGAACTTCTGCTCGGGGAACCTCAACCACACACCGCCGAAGGCCCAACTGCAAGAAAACATACAGGCGAAAACTGCGGCGCCTAAAGTCCCGAGCCCATTCATTTACCGCCATCAGCCAGAAGTCATCCCCTAAACTCTAAACCCTAAACCGAGCCAGGAGGCATCTGCATTCTTGAGCTCTGTTCCAATGGCCTTGCCAGTGAGGACATCCAGACCATGACCTGAGGTATGCGAGATTTTCCCTGAATCATGCTAGGATTCAGCGTTCAGGGTTTAGGGTCTTTTCTTTTCTGTTTTGTTTTGGTCGACCTCCTGAATCCGAAATCCCAGCGAAGCCCGAAATCCCAAAGGCGGACCAGGAACCCTCTGAGGCCTCACCGCTTACATCTCCTGGGCTTTGGGTGGAGGGCTGAAGGCAATCTAGGTGCCCCAAGGACCAGGGAAGGGTTCCGGGGTATATCGCCGACGACATCAGGACTATGTAGGGGTTTACTGATGGGTTTTGGCTTTCATCTTTCGACCCCCCCATAGTAGGGCTCAGGAAGCCTAGGGCTCAGGCGCTGGAGGCTTGGGGTTTAGGGTTTGGGGCTCCATAGAATCAGGACCTTTTTGAGGGCTCAGGGTAGAGCGCCCCAGAGTCTGAAACCCCGCAACTCCGAGCCCCCCCAAAATTAAGGCCCTCTAAACCCGTTCCGACCCTTCAGTCCTCTGGAAACCCACACGTCCGCGCCGAAGAAACCCTGAACCCGACTCCCAGAATCCTGGGAAGCGGAAGGCGCTTCGAGGCGGTTTTGGGGACGAAGGTCTTGGGGTGGAGGGCTGTAGGTAGACCTAATAGGAGACATCCTGTGCAAGTTTAGTCAAGTACTAGTAGAGTAAAAGGAGGGTTCCTTGTGATGGGAACTCCCTGCTAAAGCGGGTCGAGGAGTGAATTATTGTTTGGGGCTTTGCTGGCTTTATCTAGACCCCCCCAAAGCGACCCTCCATTGCACCTTAAACACCTACCCTTAAGGACCACCAGGGCTCTGTTTAAGGGACTCCGGGCAGGGATTAGGATTTTGGGTTTAGGATCAGGCTTTAGGTTTACGGTTTAGGGTCAAGGGTTTAGGATTTAGGGTGTTTTTTCTCTCCCGCATGGCTGAGGCACAATGCCCACTAGCGAGGTTGAAACAAAGACAATCGAAGACTGCAAGTTTCCGGAATTTACAGAGATCTAGTTGAGGTCGATCAGTTCCGCGATTGACAGACCCCTACGGAAAAGAACCTGGCAGAATCGGGAACACAGATCAGCCCACATCACGAAGGTCATGTTAACCGCCTGCCCACCTAAGTAACAAGCAATAAAACCAGAAATGAGTTGGGCAAGTTTAGGGTGTAGGGCTTAGGGTTTAGGAATTAGGGTTTACTTCCGCTTTGCGGTGGCCGAGCGGCCCATGGCATCTTCATTCCTCAGCTGAGACTCCTACCGAATGGTTGGGTCGGGGATTTAGGGTTTAGCGCTCAAGGGGTTTTAGTCAAGGTCTATCATAGTGCAGTTGTCATTAGGCCGACGACGGATTTACCTGCAACCACCCAACTGAGCGAACGAATTACTTTACATTCTGGCATGCACCCACCATTTAGGGTCGCAAGCCCTTCTGAAACTTATCTTGGAGTGTCCTGGACCCTGAACCCTCAACCTCTAGCTTCTATCCTCCGCCTCTGCCCCCAACCCTGGGGGGACTCTTGGCAGTAGCGCAAGAATTTGGGGGTTCCGAATCTAGTACCTTAAAAAGTAGGATCCTTACTATAAGGACCCCCAAATAAGGTACCCCCTATTTTCGGAAACTCCCACTTAACCCCTAAACCCTAATTTTCGGAAAGTCCCACTTAAGGTCCCTAAACCCTATAAACCCATATTTTCGGAAACTCCCATTTGGCATTTTGGAGAACGACCCCCGCAAGCGAACTGTGCCGCACCGAAGGGCAAGGTGTCGAGTACCTCGGCCAACAGGATCTCCATCTGGCACCTAAGACAATCTGGGTTTAGGGTTTCGTGTTTTTAGGGTTTTTAGGGTCTATAGGGTGTTTAGGGTTTAGGGTTTGGGGAGCTTCGAGTTTAGATTCGCGTTGAGGTATAGGGTCCAGGGTTTAGGGGTTTTGAGGCGTAGGGCCCTCAGGTGAGTCTTTTCCTTGATGCCAAGTCACATACATAAGCTCGCCACACCAAGTATACGACAAATTTAGTTCCAAGCACGACCAGGTTACAGCGACTGAAGGGAATTGAGTGCTTACGGCACGACGCCTGTAAACAATCAAGGCATATGCATGCAGACCACTTTATTCCCAACCCCGCCAAGAAAAAACACTGAGTTTTGGAGCACGTCGGTGTTTGCATGTGTATGCATGCATATAATATAAATTATATATACACATTTATTTATGTATCTATTTATTTATTGATGTGCATATATACATATATATATATGAATAAATAAATAAATAAATACATATATATATAGTAGATAGAAAGATATTGTAGATCTATATGCGTAAGTTGCACATTTTCTGCGTTTAACTTACGATTTGCACGTATCGGTTGTAGGCTAAATGACTGCTATCGAAGACCATCATGTGCCATGTGGCGAGGATACCCTGATGGGCTCTGGTGTTATTGTGTTTTGAAGGATTCTCGTGTGGCCCAAGGAAGGGAGAGGTTATGAATCCACTGCAAGACGACTCTCAAGCATATCATCAGAGCCCTTAAGCCAAAAGCCTTGCAAGCCCAAAACTTAAACTTCCTAAACCCGAAACCCTTCAACAAAAGCCCAACCCCCCCAAAACATGAAGCCCTCAATCAACTGGCCACCTAAACCCTACACCCTAAACCTTACGTAAACCCTAAACCAGCCTAAACCCTCCCAAAAGCCCCCGCCGCTTCAGCCCAGCTGCACGATGTTCTCCATCCTGCCATGGATGGTGTACGCCGACATGGCCTCCTGGAAGGTGGCGTCCTCGATTGGGTCTTCCTCCACATCCTTCAGATTCAGCGACTTTAAGCATAGGGGGTCTGAGACTTTTTGAACGGAAGAGTTTCCGGTTGAAAATGTCTAGGGTTTAATTAGGGACCCCCTGGCAGTGTTTGTTGGGGTGGGCTTTGAGGGTTTTGAAATTCGGACTAACCCTTGACGGCCTTTAGGGCCATGGTTTCTGCTTTAGGCATTTCACAGGGTCTTGAAGCTGAGGGAATCTGGGAGTTAATGCTTGGGTTTGGCGAGTCTGTCGGGGTTTGGCGCTTAGAGCTACAGTTTGGGGTGGGGGGGAATACACAGGATGTACTTGAGGGTGTCTGGTCTTGGGGAGGAGTTAAGTTAGAGTTTTGGCTTCGGGTAAAGATGGGTAAAGCAAGTCTCAAAATCAGCACCCGAAGTCCATAGAGGCCCCCGAGCATTGGCATGGTGCGTATTCTCAGAAGCTACCCCTAAACTCTGAGCCCTAAGACCGAAGCCCTACATAAACCCTTTATCCAAAAACGTCGTGCTGAATTGCGGACGGCACTCAGAGCCCTCGCTGACGCTCTGCTCCGCCTGTGACCAACCGGCTCGGGACCAGCTAGACCGTGTAGCTCGTTTCAGGATTAGCTCCTTTCCGATTTAGGGTTAGGGTTTAAAGCGAACGGTTTAGGGATTGGGGTTTATATAGGGCTTAGGGCTTAAGGTTTCCGGGGAGCAACCCTAAACACCTAGAACTCCTAAGCCCGCACCCCGACAAGGCGACGGCCTTGGGTTTGGGGTTTAGGGTTTAGGGATTTAGGCTAACAGCCGTGCCGAGCCGTTGTGGTTTCAAGACAAGGACAGTTTTCTTCAACGGGGTTTTAAAGCTGCTGACATGTAGATGAACAGCTAGCCAACTAGACAAAGAGAAAGATCAGTAGGTAGATAGCTCGCCAGATAGCAGCCGAAGTTCAAAAACTGTTAGACTCCCAACTCCCCACCTGCCCTTTGCTTGGGTCCATTCCAAGGAGACTTTAGGGATTCTGTTTCAGGGTCTAGAGTGTAGTGTTTATAAGATTTTGGCGTTGGTGGTTTAGGGGTCTACGGGTTTAAGAGTGTAGTAGACATCCCATAGACTCTAAGCCATCCCAGAAAGCTCAGTGGTTGTGTCTAGGTGCAGGCAGGTCTCAGTTTGACTCGAGTTCCCTAAGCCAAAACATTAAGAAATGCACTCCTAAACCTTGCCCTGGGTTTTTTTAAATCCAGAACTGATGGAAAATTGGAACGAAGACGTTGAGTGGAGTTCTAAGTACCTTAAACCGTGGTATACGAACATCCAAAAGTAGCTATCCTGACTCTAACCCTGCTTACCAAGTCCCTGACCCCTAAAACCCTAAACTTGCCCTAAACCCCAAGCCCTATAAAACGCTACAAGTGCTAGAAGCCCTAATTAAGCCCTATGACATCCAGAAACCCTAAACCCTGCAAACCCTAAGCCGTGGCTGTGCAAATGAGCTGGTGGCACCTTGCTCATGGAGCTCAGCGCACCTTCGAAGCGCCGCGCCACGTTCCTTGATTTGCGGCTTTAGAGGTTTAGGGTTTAGGGGTTTGGGTTTTACCGACCCGCTTAGCTGACGGAGTCGCACCGCAGAAAGTCGTTGGGAATCCCAACACCAACTGACAAGAGGTAGGCATAGGAGGAGCGTGGATTCGCCGAACCACTGGCCCCGATCCACGAAAACACGACTGGCAGAGCCCGAACGTAACCCCACAAACCCCGCAGCCCCTGACAATTATGTAGGAGTTAGGATTACGGGGACCCTTGGGGATATAGACCCTCTCAATAAGGTCCCTTTCAAGAGAGCCAGAAGTAGGGTTGAGAAGGGTCCACTTTGAGGGGTCTCCCTAATACTACCTAGGATTATGGAACATGCCCACAGATGGGTTAGGGTGTCGTGGTTTGGTAGAGGTATACTCGACGACTCGGACTGTTAAACCTCAACACTAAGCTCTAAGGTGCTGGCTGTCTTGAAGTGAACCCTGACCCCTAAGCAGTTTTGGGAGTTTGGTGGTTTGCGTTGAGGGGTTCAGGTTTGTGGGGCTTTGGTGTTTCGAATTTCGGATTGAGACTGCAGGCTTTGCAGCTTTGGGGATTTGGGCTGTAGGTGGCGCCTCGATGACCATTTATATTCTGCTTCATGTAGTCCGGGTTTTAAGATATTGGGCTTAGGACGCCCGCATGCAACATCCTTCGGACTTGAGTCATAGGAAACGTTAGCCTATTCTTTCTGGCTGTAAAACCGGCAATCTCCCTCAAGGTGCCGACGGACGGGCCTAAGCCAATAAAAGCAGAGCCCTAGACCCTGATGATGGTGAGGCCAGAAGAGGCTCTGACATGGGCCTGTGCATTTAGGACCCTTGTACGCAATATCTCGTAGGTTGCGGTAGCTGCTGGCAGACCACTTTCACCGGGATCTTCTGCACTAGGCGCCCACTGACCTAAATAGTCGGTACTGCTCATTAAACCATTTTATATGAACGTCAGTGCTCAGAACCCAATCACCTACTAGACTATGTAGGCAGCTCGGGAATGGCAAAATTGGACTAGGGTTAGGGGGTACACTATACTACTATATAACTTCACCATGTCACCAAGGAACCATAGAATGCCATAGAACAGAACCCTTCTAAAGCCCTTAAACTTCCTCTAAAAAACTGCGGGACCTCTAAACCCTAAACCCTAGCACCCCAAAGGCGTTCAGAGCTGAGGGTCTCCACCATAAGGGTGCTAACGCCCACCTGCCACGCGAGATTTGGGTCAGGCTCAGGGATCAATGGTTTGAGGGTAAGGACGCTAACTAAACGCTAAAACGTAGGATTTGGGTCAGGTTCAGGGATCAATGTTTGAGGTTAAGGACCCTAAACGCTAAACCCTAAGGCATCAGGGCTCGACCTTTTTGTTTTCAGCACCTGTTTCCCCTGCCCTACGGTTCCAAGCACATGGTTCGAACTGTAGGGTCGAGGGCGGGTCGAGGGTAGGGGGTTTTGGGGTTTAGGATGATTTTATCTGGTTCCCTGTTGGGGCCATATTAAAAATGATCATTTTTAATCCTTATTAGGGTTGTAGTGTAACAAACATGTAAATTGCATCCAACAAAGACCCAGTTATGGTTTGCTGTAGAGCACTTCATTACTTTGAGAGACTCTGAAGCTCTCACATTTTCCGGGCATGGCCGTCCGAAGCACTGAAACCTGAGTCGTAGAAGAGCCGAAATACGAGTTTCCAAACCCCAAATCCCCCGAAACCCTAATTCCTAAACACTACACCCCAAACCCTAAACCCTAGACACTGAGAGCCGCCGTTGTTTTGGAGTTGTGGAGCAAGAGCGACAAAGAAAGGAAGACCCTGGATTCATCAGCCTCGTGTCATTAAAAGGCCGTGGCATGTGGACACCCCTGGAAGTAATGATTTGGGATTTAAGGTTTATATAGGGATTGTAGGGCTTTAATTAGGGTGTGAAAAACCTTTCGCTTTCTGTCCTGCCGACCTCCAAGTTCTTGGAAGCCGAAAGCAGCGCGAACAACTGGACTATGAACTCCAAGTCTAAACACCCTGAAACCGAAACAGCCCCGCTGTTCGCCACAATATGAATGCTCTGTTCACTGCACCAGCAATTAGACACGCTCTCGCTCTGGTCTATCGAACTCACGGGTCAAAGTAGTTCGTAGGGTTTCGGGGGGCTGGTTGTGGCTGCAGTCTTGGTTTAAAGGCGGGTGGCTTGTGTTTGCGATTGGGGTGTGCGGTAATCCTGCTGACCTCTGCCAGCTGGACGGAAGCAGTGTAGATATCTTGTAACCTCAGATCGTGAAAGGCCTTGAAGGATAAGGAAGCCTATTTGTGGCGTGCTCTGACTGAAAACATGGATGACACGCAGCCAGCAATGAAACTGAGACGATTGCACGGCCAAACGGCTGCTGGTCAAACAACTGGCACAGACTTTGGCCGGCACAAAAATCAGAGTTTTCAACGGCAAACTTTCGAAATGTTGCAAGGGCGTGCAACAATGCAAACTACATTCACGCACCGACGGACAAAGAACACATCTTCGGAGTTTAATTACATCTTCAGGCACGACGTTGGAAAGAGTAGCCATCCGCCTGATATATAAAAAAAACTGCTATTTCGAAACTGCTTGCATTGCCAAGGTGCTTTCGCTCGACATAGGAGGGTGAATCCTCAGATGCAAGCAGGCATGTGAGCCGAAACAGTTGGAAGAAGGTCCGGATAAACAGCATCCTGCAGTCAGCACATGGTGCCCTAAGCCTTACCTCAGCACTGCACCCCGGAGGTACTCAGCAAGCAAAACGCCTGAACCCTGCGGCAGCATTGCACAGTCATCGTGAGTTATTGTTGCTCGATATCGATCACCCAGGTTTTGAAAGGCCCCAATTCATGAAAAATCCGACTTGCTGTGGATACAGCAAGGTTCTTCAACAGGTGTCCTTTCCAGAAATTCCTGAGGCCTACTAGGCCCACGGCTCTCCAGAAGTCATCCGCAAAGGATGCCCAAGTCGCTAGCTGGGGTTTAGGGTTCAGGGTTGGAGATTTCAGGCTTCCCTGCAAGATCCCATGTAGCAGTTTAGTGTTTGGGGCTTGAGAAGGCAAGTAGCCAACCAACGGACTCAACTCCGATAGAACTATCTAGTCAATCTCAGGGCCAGTCTTGACTTGCGCAGTAGATCTAGTGAACTTATAGGTATACCTGATCCCGCAAAACGAAAGGTATTTTTGGAGTATATTTATATCTAAGTAAACTCCCAGGAAATAGAAGGCTACAGCCCCACCACCCCGTAAGGGGTAGGTGTCGAAGGGTGCAGGCAAATCACCTCACACTGTACCCGCAACAACAACAACAACTGGGAACTCCTGTTCTTGCGACTCCCAGGGGCTCCCTGCAAGTCCATGTCAAAGTCGATATTCTGAGTCATGAACCTCAGATGAAGTTACCGGGCAGGTAAAGTTTAGGGACTGGGAAGTGACCAGGAAAGTTGGCATAAGTGTGGTGAAGCCCTGGACGGTCTCGTGGTAGGGCATTAATCATATGCTTCGATACTACTCATACGTTTGAGGTTTCTCGCATCTCTCAACGAAGACCACTCACACAGTAAGCTCGAACTTCTCAACCCTAAGCTGACACAACCTAGCGCAAAGCATGTACACTCGATTCTTGCAGCCTCTTCTGGGAGGGAACCAGTCGAAAGGGTCCTGAATTCAGCCGCAAGGGCGTCAAAGGAAGATCGTAGCCGACTGCCTCATACTTGTCGGCAGAGTCCTGCCAGCGATCGGGTCGCCATAACCCTGGAAGGAAGAAGCAGTAGTAAAACAATAGAAGAAATAGTAGTGCGGTGGTGATGGAGGTGGTGGCAGGAGGAGCCCGCAGCACCAGTAGCAGCAGGAGCAGGTGTAGGAGTGGTAGCAGTCGTCGTTGCCGTTGTAATCGTAGTGGTAAAACTGCTTGTGTTGGTGGTGGTAGAAGTAGAAGTAGAAGTAG
>CAJNJA010007670.1:0-15969 GCA_905231915.1 Symbiodinium necroappetens
GGATGCTCGCATGATAGGATTGAAAACACTCACATGATTTGAAGCAAGGCTGCACGGCTTAATTCAGCGGGGGTTGGGGGGCAGGCCTCCCATTTGCAAACAGAATGCCCGCATTAATCCTTTCCACTAATATTAAACGGGGGGGCCCCGATAGATACTCGGAAAATATTTTTGGTATTAGGGGTTTTGCTCGCACGATAGGTTTCAAAAAAAATCACATGCTGCAAGGCAACCTTGCACGGATTAAACATAGGCGAGTCCGGATCAGACTAAACACGCCTCTTCGTTTGGCGATTCGGGTTCATCATCTATCTTCAACAGGCCCCCTCATTTGGCGATCCCGCTTCAACATACATCCTGAACTCGCCCCCTCATTTGGCGATTCCGGGTCATCACATCTATCTGAAAAAAACGCCCCCTCATTTGGCGATTCCGTTTCATCATATATCTAAAACTGCCCTCTCATTTGGCGATTCCGGGTCATATCACAGGTATCTTAACACGCCCCCCACATTTGGCGATTCCGTTTCATCAGATGTTTTAAACACGCCCGCTCATTTGGCGATTCCGGGTCATCATCTATCTTAAACACGCCCGCTCATTTGTCAATTCCGCTCCAACATAATTTTTAATATCTTAAACACGCCCCCTCATGTGGCGATTCCGTTTCATCAGATATCTTAAGCACGCCCCGTCATTTGGCGACTCACGCCCCAGCAACTGGCGATGCCGGTTCATCATACATCTTAAACTGCCCTGTCATTTGGTGGTTCCGTCTTGCACAGGCCCCCTCATTTGGCGATTCGGGTTCATCATATATCTTGAACACACCCGCTGATTTGGCCATTCCGGTTCATCATACATCTTAAACACGCGCCCTCATTTGGCGATTCCGGTTCATCATGCATCCTAAACACACCCCCTCATTTGGCGAAAACCAATTGGAGTTTTGCAAGAAACGCTAACAACTAATACAAAGCCCATAAAAACCAATTTGCAATTCCGGCTCATCATGACCAGAGGACCAAAAAACGAGAGGACAAGAGGACCGGACGACCAAGGAACTGCGACACGAAGCATGCAGAGGACCAGAGGACCAGGGCATCAGGGGACCAGAGGACTACAGGACTTGAGAACCAGAAGATCAAAGGAACAGGGGTCGGGTGGCCAGGCGACCAGCGGACGCAAAGACCAGGAGGCCTGACAAACCAGAGGGCCAAAAAAGACGTCGCAGGGAGTTGGAAAACTCCGGGACTGGGGAAGCACGGGACCAAGAAACCAGAGGACCAGGGGGCCGCAGGACCAGGAGACCGCGGCACCAGAGGACCACCTTCAAGCCAAACCTTTTAAAGGACAGCCTCTCGCCAAACCTTTTCAAGGAAAGAACCCTGGCCCCACTTGCCACGAAGACCGGGTCCCCCCCAAACGCTCAATCCTCAACCCTAAACCCTCGAGCCTAAAACCTGAAGCCGGAAACCCAAACCTCTAAACCCCACAAACCCTCAGCTCTAAACCCCACAAACCCTTCAACCCTAGACGCGAACCCATATCAACCCTCAAGCTTAGAACCTAAACCCTAAACCCTATAAAGCGGCTCCTGGGCGCTCATGAGCCCCTTCATTTCTCCCAATGTGCGCTCGAAGGCCCCAGGGGCCCGAATTCCTAGAATGAGGGTTTGTTGGGTCGGCCTGAATGGCTTTTATGCTTTCCTTTTTAGGGTTGTAGGGTTTAGGGTTTTCTGTGCTTTTAGGGTCTAGGAGGTATATTCCACTGTCTACTCGGGCCTGTTTGGCTTTTTGGTTTTTTGAAGAATCAAGGCTATGAGGTGATTACTCTATAAGCAGGAGAAAGAAGCCAAAGGGGCCGTATGAATTGTTCTTAACTTCTTGTTAACTGGTATTTTTGAAGCTTTCTATGCTAGAGTGGTTAGTTAGGTGCAAGGTCTAGGGCTGAGGGTTACAGGCTTTCGGGTGTAAGGTTTAGGGCTGTGGCATTAGGACCTGGGGGTTTGGGGGCGCATCGTTTGTTGTGTCCCCCAGAGGCCCAGTTACTCAGAACATGGGAAAGTATGCTGTTGTTATATACCGGTAGTATATACCGGCCCGCTGCTGATCCAAGGGCCATCGGATGCCATATCTCTTCTCTGCTCGAGCCCGATGCAACGCAGATGGGCCGATGTGGCTGTTGCTGGATCGGGCTTCGAATTGCGGACATGAGTGATAACATGCTCTGCCAGGGCCTTTGACCCGTCCGAACTGGCTCAAGAATCATCACTGCCGCTACATGTACAACAACCTGCCTATCTACCTGCTTGTACCTGCCTGCCTGGCTGATTGTCTGTCTGCCGCGCCCATCTGCAAACTTGCACGTAGCGAACAAACACAAATACGACATACAAAATAACTACAAACGTACATCTACAGGTGCAAACCAACTATCAGCAGGCAAACAAACAAAAAAACAAACCAACAAAGACAACAAACAAAAACAACCAACAAACAAACGAACAAAGAGACAAACAAACAAACAAACAAACAAACAAAAACAAAAAAAAACAAAAAACAACAAACAAACACAGAAACAAACAAACAAACGCACAAACAAACAAACAAACATGCATACAGCACACAGACGCACTCAAACACATACATACATCAATGTGTGTATATTGTGTATATATATGTATATGTATACACATACATCCATCCATGCATACATCGTCATGCATCGTCATACATCGTCATACATACATACAGACAGACAGTCAGGCAAACAACTAGAAAGACAGAAAGACCGACAGGCAGGCAGGCAGACAGACAGATGTGGATGGGTTAATACTTTGCCCTGGCTCGGTTTTGGTTGCTGCTTGAAAACTCTTCCATTTAGCTACTTGGATCCTCATGAAAACCTGCATGCATGCATGCATACATACATACATAAATACATACAGACATTGTCATGCATCGTCATGCATCGTCATACATACAGACAGAAAGACAGACAGACAGACAGACAGACAGACAGACCTGGGACAATACGTTGCTCTGACACCGTTTTGGTTGCTGCTTGAAAACTCTTCCATTTGGCTGCTTGGATCCTTACTTATGGATACCTGGAGGCTCGTACACTCGTCGATGCGTGTTCGGGTGTCAGGGTTTACAAATGGATTTCGGGTTGGGATTAGGCCTTGCGGGTTCAGGCTTATGCTACCAAAACGCACCATATCAGCACAACAACAAGTTCCATTGGACGAGGAAGGCAGTGTCTGGAGCCGCCTGCCGGCAAATTGGAAATCTGACATCAAGTCCAAACACCCCAGCTTCGCAAAAAATTGTAGTGGCTGGAAAAAACCAGGTTTAGAGTCAGGATGCATTCTGTCGCCAAACCCTAAACCAAAACCTCCGCAAGACCCCGACACTGTTGAATGTTAAATCTCATGGCCCACTGCAAAGGAGGGAAACCGTCGGTAGGTGCTGCCGAGGATGTCTCTGACCTCAAGCGGACCACTGCTGGGTAAGGGAATCTTCCCTAAACCCTAAACCCTCTTCTGCTAGATTTTGAATTTCGTGTTAAGGGCTAAGGCGTTTTGGGCTTATGCTTCAGGGGGAGTTGAACTCTCCGAGAGCCTACTTCTTCTGCAAACCCTCATCTCACGCTTCATATATAATGTAATATAATATAATGTAATATACTATACTATAATATATATATATATATGTATACATACCTACACACATACATGCATGCATGCATGTAACTGGTGAAGGACAACTACGCCTCAGACTTTTCAACATACTCAATACGGGGGCCTGTATTTCAAGAATGGGTTTTGCGGCAAATTAAACTACAAATACCGGAGGATTCTCGAGCATTACACATCGCAGGACATGGCCCTAAACCTGAACTCTAAAAAATGCAGCGAGTGAGCCAGATTGGGGACGGGCAGCAGGACTGGAGTCCTGAAACCAGGTAGGCCTAAAATCCTCAATGCTGACTTACCTATAGTCTCCATTGTAGTTCCTTTTTTGGTTTGACCAGTTATATATTAAGGATCCTAAAAAGGTAATCCCAAAAAGGAACTACAATGGAGACTATAGGTAGGTTCAGGGCCTGAAGTTTTAGGGGTGCAGGAGGGACAGTGATGCCTGGGCTCGGGCCGAACCATAATTACCCTGGCAACTGCAGGCACGAACTCTCTGAACTCCAAAGCCGTAAATTTACGGTCCAACAGAGACCCTAAACCCTAAACCCAATTTAATCCCTAAGCCCTAAATCCAATTAAACCCTAGACCCTAAACCCAATTAAACCCAAATAATTAAACCCAATTAAACCCTAAACCCTATTAAACCCTAAACCCAATAAAACCCTAAACCCTAAACCCAATTAAACCCTAAAGTGTTCAGGGTTTTAAAACGTCAGGCAGGGGTTGAGGGCTTGGGGACATCGGCTTTGCCTGCCCTTTCTGGAACTCCGACAGTAAGGGCTTCGTGTTGAGGCTTCAGGGCTTTTGGAGTTTAGTGTTTAAGGGTTTATCAAAAGGGCCTGTGCGCCTGCGTCGCATTCCACCACCCACCGCCAAAATCAAGTACGCACGCTGAACAGCGAGCCAGCAAGATCCCTACGCCTAAGCCCTCTTTTTAGCGAGCCAACTCCCAAAAGGGTTTAGGGCTTAGGGCGTTTAGTCGGTTTAGGCGGTTTAGGCGGTTTAGGGTTTGGGCACTCAGATCCAGAGCCGCAAAGACCTCAAGACTTAGACATACTATATTCACTAGATCACCGCCGAAAAACCTGAAACCCTAGAGCCCTAAGCCCCAAAAATCGAATTCTCTTCTAGGAACCTGCAAGGAGCGTTTGAATGGTACCCATTTTTCTGGTTAAGGGGCCCCAACAGAAAAAGGGTAACAGGGGTACTACTGGGGGAACCTAGGAACCCTAAAACCTAAACCCTGAAAAATCCTAAACCCTAAACTCTGAAAAACCCTAAACCCTAAACCCCAAAACCCTAAACCCTAAACACCGAAAAACCCTAAAAAAACCCTAAACCCTCTTCAAGCCTACCCTCCTCTTTGGGTCGCAGACTCCTGGGTTTTCCAGAACCAACAGCCTCGATCTCAGGGGCTTTTTCTGCTCTTTCTGCTGCGGGCTCAGTGTTTCTAGTGGGGTTTAGGCGGTTTAGGGAATATAGGGTTTACAAGGTTTAGAGGTTTAAGGGGTTAGGGTTCAGGGTTCAGGGTTTATCCTGTGTCCTTGTCTTGGTGAGGGTGTTAGACGGGCTCTGTGACAAGGTTTTGCAGGAGTTTTGCATTGGCCTTGTAGGGCTCTGGAAGGGCGTGTCTAAATTCCATCATCGGGATAAACAGGTAAGCTATACGCGTTCCGCATAGCAGGTTCGTTACAACCAGCCAAGTTAAGACCCGGCAAAGTCCAGGATTGTCTATAGATGAAGCCTAAACCCAAAGCCCTTAACTCTGAACCCTGAATGATACTATTTGCCTATATTTCCTAACCTAAACCTTACCCTAAACCCTAAAGGATACCAAGCCCGAAGCTCTAAATCTTAACCCTAAACCCTAAACCCTGAACCCTAAGCCCGAAACTCTAAGCCCAAAGCCCTAAACCCTGAATGAAGAGGGCCGAAGAATGCAGAGCTGGTTGGGGGAGTCGTGCTGTAGCGGTCCCCCCAGACCTTTGGGTTTCGGACCGTTGCTTAGGGTGTGCGGTTTAGGGTTTAGGTTTAGGGTTGTAGGGTTTAGGTTTAGGGTTTGGGGATTTTGATGAAAAATATTGAAGTCTTAAGGTTTTTTGGGCTTTACTATGGGGTTCGTAAAGCCCTATAGACGCTAACCCGAATCTTAAACCTGTAGGATTTGCGGGGCTTGCGTCCGGGTGATTAGAGGAGGTTGCGGGTATGGTGCTAAAGGCGTTACGGGTGCGTCTAGAATATTTCTTTCAAACCTTATGGGGAACCCTCACGTTGACTCCTAATCACGGTGTCGGTGTCGTCGGCCTTGCTCTCTTGCAGGGGCTTTGCTTTTGTGGATGTTGTGAGCATTGACGTCGTGCACAGGCGAAGAAAAGCCTCATGCACGTTCTTCTCCGCCTCTGCTGCGCAAGCTATCATGCTCTCGAGTTCATTCTTGAGCTGCTTCTTCTCTTCTCGATCAGGAAGCGGCTCCCTGATTGGCCCTGCATGTGGCTCTCAGACCAATGTCTCTAGCTCTGTCTGCTCGGACGGGCACTGGCATATGGATCAGCATTCGGAGCACTGGGCCCTGCACTGACACTGGCACTCGGCTCGGCGCAGATTTGGAAGGCCTTGTTTGCCCCAAAAAATTGTGCAAACAAGAGTTTGAGGTGAAAGAAGCGAGTCCGAAAACTCTCCTGGACGTTGAGATCAGGCCGGAGTTGGTGCTTCACCAGAAGTCGTTACCGGGGCTCTGGTGCATGAGGTTTGTCGCGAGGTTCAGGGTTCAGGGGTCTTAAGTGACTCTGAAACACTAAAACTTGAAATCCCCAAACAATCGCGGACGTCCTGTTCATTCCCAATCGGGGTAGTCATGGAGGTAACACTCTCGATGGTGGAGTTGGACGAGTCAACCCTAGAGCCAGAAGACAATCACGCCGAACACCCAGTAATGCAGGGGCCTTAGTCATTAGAATAGGGTTTTGGGGCATATTATACGACAATTGTGGACTACAATGGCTACAACTCTCATGCCAAAACATGAACCCGACACCGGAGCGGCACAATGTTGTATGTTCTTCTAACACATCCCTGGAAATCTGCATCTATGATACCCCAACCCAACACCTTATCATTCAAACTCTTACCTTGTGCGAAGACAAGAGGCTGCTTCGGCGGCTCTTTCGGTTTCTGTCCCTGCATGGCGTTCAGAGTCTCAGCTTGGCTATGACATCCTAAACCCTACAATGCCCTGCAACCCTGCGATGATCGACTTGCTGTCTAAGCTCGTCTGATTTAAGGTTGGTTCAGAAGGCCTCGGGTGAAGGATTAGCTCAGCAGGCCTCAGGTGAAGGATTGGCTGGTGGAGGTTCAGGGTTCACGAATTCGGCTTTAAGTTCGAGGATTTGACTTTACATGGCTTGCTGTGTGGTTGTTGCGGCGAAAAGCAGTGTTGCCATGACGAGCAGTGCTAGTGGCAGTTGGGTTGGGGAAGTATGAACGGCACTGGAGATTTCATTGGCTAGTGAGAACCTCAGCAATTGTCGTAGCAGACACAGTCGAAGCAGTCGTGGTAGCAGTAGCAGTAGCAGTAGCAGCAGCAGTAGCAGTAGCAGCAGCAGTAGCAGTAGCAGTAGCAGTAGCAGTGGCAGCAGCAGTAGCAGTAGCAGTAGCAGTAGCAGTAGCCGTCGCAGCAGCAGCAGCAGCAGCAGCAGCAGGAGCAGGAGCAGGAGCAGGAGCAGGAGCGGCAGCGCAGCAGCAGCAGCAGCAGCAATAGCAGCAGCGGTAGCAGCAGCGCTAAGCAGTAGAGCAGTAGCAGTAGCAGTTAGCGGTTGGCAGTTAGCAGTCAGCAGCTAGCAGTTAGCAGGTAGCAGCTGGCAGCTAGGAGTTAGCAGTAGCAGCAGTAGCAGCAGTGGTAGCAGCAGTAGCAGTCGCAGTAGCAGTAGCAGTAGCAGTAGCAGTAGAAGTTAGCAGTTCGCAGTTAGCAGATGGCAGGTACCAGCTAGCAGTTAGTAGCGGTCAGTAGCAGTGGCAGCAGCAGTAGCAGCACCAGTAGCAGCAAGCAGCAGCAGCAGCAGCAGCAGCAGCAGCAGCAGCAGGAGCATTAGTAGCAGTGGTAGCAGCAGTACTAGGAGTAGTTGCAGTAGTAGCAGCAGGAGTCGAAGGAGTAGTAGGAGTAGCAGTAGGAGCAGTAGTAGCAGTAGTAGCAGTAGCAACAGTAGTAGCAGTAGGAGAAGCAGTAGTGATAGCAGTCGTAGCAGTAGTAATAGTAGTAGTGGTGGTGGTCGTCGTCGTAGTAGTAGTAGTAGTCGTAATAGCAATAGTAGTAGTAGTAGTAGTAGCAGCAGGAGTAGTAGTAGTAGTAGTAGTACTACTACTACTACTACTACTACTAGTACTAGTAGTACTAGTAGCAGCAGTAGCAGCAGCAGCAGCAGCAGCAGCAGCAGCAGTAGTAGTAGTAGTCGTGGTAGTAGTAAAAGTAGCAGTATTTGTTGTAGCAGCAGGAGTAGTAGTCATGGTAGAAGTAGTAGAAGTAGCAGCAGCAGTAGCAGTAGCAGTAGTAGTCGTCGTCACCGTCGTCGTCATCGCGCGGTGTAGCCTCCAAAACCGTGTTTGCCGTGGTGACTACGGAAGTTGATTCAGCATCGAGACTGTTGCGAATACAATTTAAAGAGTTAAACTAAAGTCTGACAAAATGGAAATCCAACAGCTTCAGGCCCTCAGCAACAGATGTCTCTGCAGCTGCCCCAAAAGCCATGCATGTTGCCGAAGGCCGCCAATGGAACAGAGGGAATCCTGAAACCCGACAACGCAAGCCCCCCAAACCCTTCAGCCTTCGGGAAACTAGTCTCCCAGTCTAACAACATCATTAACATTAACGCATGCTGGGGCGCGACTACATGTCTGTCTCTCGCGAGGCATTGAGCCTATACAGAATCGACCGAGGAAGCCAGCAAGCCTTTAGCAAAGTTTGTGCTCGTATAGGCTGGATGGAAGGAGCACGGCAGTCGCGTAAATGCATCCTGCAAAGTCGCCTTCCTTGTGTGCGCGTCTGCTGCTACACTCAAGGGTAAGTGGAGCAAGGGAGTATTTCTGTACGGATGTGTGTGCCTGTGTGCGTGTGTGTGTGTGTCACGGTCTGTGTGTGTGTGTGTGCGCGCGCGTGTGCGTGTGTGTGCGTGTGTGTGTGTGTTGTGTGTGTGTGTGTGCGCGCGTGTGCGTGTGTGCGTGTTGTGTGCGTGTGTGTTGTGCGCGCGCGTGTGTGTGTGTCTCTGTGTCTGTGTGTGTGCGTGTGTCTGTGTGTCTGTGTGTCTGTGTGTGTCTGTGTCTGTGTGTCGTTGAGAAGATTTGTGAACCTCAAAATCGCAACCTTGACAGACCGATGGTTTTGCGAAAAGTTCCAAGCCCAAACCCGAAGACTGAAGGTTTAAAGTTGAAGAGTTCAACAGTATAGGAGCCTCGGGGTATTCATATTATATTATTAAAGAACTGGAAGGACTTTCTGACAATACTCTTGCTTCCCTACGTCCCGATCCACAGAAACCCCTGTAAAGGCCCCCGTTTCGGCCGTCTCTGCAGACCCTAAACCCTAAACCCCAGGGTTTTTGGGGCTTAGGGTTTGGAGGTTTTGTGGGGTCCAGGGATCTGGGATGGTTTAGAGAGGATTTTGGGCGCAGGTACATAATAATATAGATTATGAATCACCGAATAAGGAGATACTTTTACTCACTGTTCCGATCCCAGTGTGGGAATTGGGGTCAGACCCCAAAATCAGCAGTACCTCGACCCAATAATTGAAGACATGCAGAGACCTCTACTGATAGACCTGATATCTAGCGAACCCAAAGGAGAATAATATTTTCATAATGCTAGGGGATAATGTATATATCTAAATATATATATATATGTATATATACACACATAAAACTAAACAAATAAGCGTGTTTGTATAGACATATATAATGTCTATCTCTATATATATATACAGACATGCACATATCTATGTGTGTATACATGTGTGTATATATATATGCATGTGTATATATATATATGATTATACATATGTATATGCACATACACACCCGAGGGTTTCGGTGTAGCACAAGCATGATCGTGAAGGTGTGACTGCGGAAATTAAGACCAGTAACCTTGCTTGATATTTGTATGTTAAAACGTGGCATTCACGGGGAGGAGTAACCTTGCCTGATATTTGTACCTTAAAACGTGTCATTCACGGGGAGCTTGATTAATGGATTCGGTGATTGGCTTTTGAACTTGGGGTTGGGACAACCTTTGCCCTGTGACGCTTTCGGGGCATAGTTACGGCAGAAATCTTCAATGGTTGCGGATGGATTCACAGAAAGGCGACGAAGCCTAAAGCCCCTCAAATGTAAACGCTCTGAATCCGCAACTTTTGGCACCGAACCTATGGATGACATCCGGCTTCATATTGTGGACCGTGATCTGGGTCAAAAGAAAGGTTGCAAGGAAGACGATCGACGTCGCATAACGGCGCAGGCTGCTCAAAGCAGGGTGGTGTGAGTACAGGGACGGTTGAAGAGGAGCTGCCGAAAAAAAACAGAAGACCAAACGGTACACGACAGTCTGCAAAATGTCATTCCGTCAAACACGCATACAGATCCTAGAATGCTCACCATCGCAATCCCCATTGCAAACCTAAAGAGCTTCCATCTGGTAGTAGGTTTACCAAAGTTTCTTAAACAATCAGGGAGGGTACCCTTTACTCTACTTTTTGGTTGTGGTAAGGGAGCCCACAAGGAGAAAGGGCAAAAGGGCACCACTGGGGAACGTAGTGTAAACACCACATATCATCACCAAGTTGTTGCCATGGGCCCTTGCCGCAATCATCCTTATCTTCTGCAACGCCGTCAGAAACTGTCTGCCGCAGCAAGGGACTAGGTAGGAGTTAGGATTAGGGGGACCCTTGGGGATATAGACACTCTCAATAAAATCCCTTTTAAGAGAGCCAGAAGTAGGGCTAAGAAGGGTGGTCCCCCTAATACCCTAAACCCTAAACCCTACGGCTGGGGATTAGGGTGGTCCCGATTGCTCAGATGCCGCAGCAGTGAAGCCTCGCAATGGACCTCCACCACGCCCTCGTACTGCAGCAAGTACCTCGCATTCGGATTTAGGGCCATTCTGGGTCGGGGTTTCAAGAAGTCTTTCTATGGTTTAGGGTTCAGGGTTTAGGGTTTAGGGTATATGCAGGGTCCCGTCTAGGGATACAGGCTTCGGCAGCGGCATCGCGAGTCCCTGCTCCTTTTCTTTATAGACCCTGAATCCTAAACACGAGTCCATGTACCCAAATAGTATATACTTTGGCCCTAAACCTTAAACCCTAAACCCCAATTAAACCCTATACTTTGACCCTAAACCCTAAACCCTAATTAAACCCTATACTTTGACCTTAAACCCTAAACCCTAATTAAACCCTATACTTTGGCCCCCAAAAAAGTACCAACTTGAGAGCTTCGACTTTCCACGGTGTGGGACTTGGGACTGAGAGCCTGAAGGCTACCTTCTCGGAATTGAACCTTCAAATCTCTTAACTAATAAGGGTTTACGGTTTAGGGTTTAGGGTTTTTAGGGTTTTTTGGGGTTCAGGGGTTTAGGGTTTTTAGGGGTCTTTAGGGGTTTAGGGTTTAGGGTTATGAGTTGCCAACTATAACTACTACCAGCCAATACGAGCTAATCGTCATCTGTCATAGTCTATAACCTAAAACTCTGCCTTGTTTGGTTTACGGTGGCGGAGTGTGGGTTCAGTGCTCCACTTCGCTTCACCGGCGTGACGCTTGATCCGCTGATCAACTATACTTGACGGCTCAAAGGACTTAGTGAGTAGTTGAACAGCAAGGCGAATAATCCTTATGGAAAACCCCGACCAACTAGGGCAGTGACAATCCCAAATATGACCCGCTGATTAATTGGAAGCATCCTGATACTTCGACTAGGCTTCGTAGCGGTGGCTCTTACCGAAAGTGCGAACATGACCCGATCGTTGGGTAACAACCTATGCCAAATAGCCCGTCTTCGACTTGTAATGCCATGAACACTACACCCGGCCAGACCCCGGATTGGGGCTAAGGAACTACAATGGAGACTTAAGGACAGTTATCGACCGTGGCAAGAGAAATAGCCATGATGGTGGTCGCAACCCTGAACCCTAAACCCCAAACCCCTAAACCCCTAAACCTGAACCCTTAACCCTAAACGCCCAAATCCTAAATCCGTAAACCCCTAAACCCTAAACCTCAAAAACCCCTAAACATGGCAGTGACAAGTAGTAAACAAAGGGGTTCCCTAGACTCTGAACCCCTGAATCCCAGTACCTCTCGAGCCGCAAAGCAACTACCAGTAACTTAGTGGCCGGTGTAGGGTTTAGGGTCTGGGTTTAGGGTTTGGCTTTGATTTAAGTGTAGTAGCACCTCTTTCGGGGGTGTAGGGTTAAGGGCTTTGGGTTTAGGGCTTACCTGGTTTATGTATGGTCCCCATTGTAAGGGCCACCTCATAGGATCATAGCTATAAAATTGGTTTAACCCAGAAAAAGAACTACAATGGAGACTGTAGGTAGACTTAGAATAGGGCCTTGGGTTTAGGGGTTTAGGTTTACGGTTTCTTGTTCAGGGTAGCTTAGTGGCCTTTGGAGTTACAATAGGGCTTTGGTGTATACTACAGTATAACCATATAGGGGCTGACAGGGGATATCACTACTAAATATTCCGACGCGTACTAACAAGCCTGAAGCACTAGCCATTGAAATCAGTACCCAGACCCTCCATCTACCCTCTGTTAGACCCTAAATACCCTTAATTTGGGACCCTTTACCCCTATTTTGAGGGTACTTGGAGGGTCCTGGTAATCTTTACATGGCGGAGTTCGGTGTAGGGTTGGGAATGCCCCATCCCTTCAGAACCCTGTGAGCTGCCGAATTCCTCACGTAAAGGCAAAAAAAGATAGGTTCTTTGAGGTTAAGTAGTTCCAAGTAGTTCCTTTTTGGCATTACCTTATAGGGTTCTATGTATAAACCATAAGAAGGGAACTACTTAGGAGCCTATGGGTGGTTGGGACAGTATCTAAGACTTGCATGTCCATTCCTTTTCGGGCTTTAAGCACCCATGAAAATACGAAATGTGACGCAACTATGACAAAGTTCATGGAGGTCAAGCCCCAAGAATACTTCCTTAAACCCTAAACCCTAAAGTCCCCAAACCCTAACCTCTAACCCCTAACCCCTAAACCCTAAACCCCAAACCCTAAACCCTAAACCCCAAACCCTAAACCCTACATCCCCCAAAGCCCCCAGGAATACTTCCGCCGTGAGGCTCCAGGAGCGGCTCGAAGCCGATGCCACTTCCGGGCACCCGGAGCTTCTTCACCTGCTGACTGGTTCTTAGCAAGGAATGGGGGAATGGGCTGTTGGGACTACTATAGGGGACCTTAAGGGACTATCACAGGGATCCATTCTTCACCTGGCCACCGGGTTTTGGAAAAAATGGGATCCTTATAGGGTTCCTTAAAGGGATCTATAGGGTTCCTTAAAGGGGTTTAGGGTTGAGGGTTTAGGGGGTTTAAGGGTCTAAGGGTTTAGGGTATAAGGGCTTAGGGTTTCTAGGGTTTCTAGAGCTTCTTCACCTGGCCACCGGGTTTTGGAAAAAATGGGATCCTTATAGGGTTCCGTAAAGGGATCTATAGGGTTCCTTAAAGGGGTTTAGGGTTGAGGGTTTAGGGGGTTTACGGGTCTAAGGGTTTAGGGTCTAAGGGTTCAGGGCTTAGGGTTAGGGCTTCACCTGGCACCGGCTTTTAGTAAGGGTCTATGGGTTTAGGGTTTAGGGGTTTGTAAAACGGGGGATCCTTGTGTAAGGGTTCTGGATTCCTTTAAGGGGCTACTTTAAAAGTCTCTAAGGGTCACCGGCTTTGGCAAAAAATGGGATCCTTGTGTAAGGGCTCTAGCATGTTATGTTAGGGTCTGAGGGTTTAGGGCTTAGGGTCTAAGGGTTTGGGGTTTAGGGTCTAGGGTCTAGGGTTTAGGGTTTAGGGTCTATGGGATCCTCTATAAGGCTTCTTTGGGCGGCTCTGTGAAGGTTCTACAGCGGCACGATGGGGCTCCACGGGGGTTAAGTGGTCAAGCCGGGTTTCGGCTCGACGCGTTTAAAGGCGGGTTGAAGCCTCCGGGATTCGGAAACCCCAAGGCCTAAACCCTTGCGGCTGGGGGCTTTAGGGCCTGGGGTCGAGGGTTTCAGGGCACAAGGTTTGGTGAGCAGGGCATCGTGGATGGTGGGGGTACTTAGGTGGCCCTTCATGCCGCCAAAAAAGGCTTGAGGGCGGATAGATGGCTATACAAATGCTCAGATGGAGATAGACAGAGATAGACAGAGGCAGATAGAAATAGAAAGATGCCTAGATACCTAGATAATGAGACGACAAATCATAGGTAGATCGATAGATACATAGACAGACAGACAGACAGACAGACAGACAGACAGGCAGGCAGGCAGGCAGACAGACAGACAGACAGGCAGGCAAACAAACAGATGGGTCTGTACATAAACGTACACGTGCCCACATGTACACATAGACATACCAACATACCTGCATAACTGCATGCATGCTAAGCCTGCGCAAGTCTGCTGATTTACACGCCAGCAATGGGTCACCAAGCAAACTCAACAGAATCGAGACATCCCAACTTACCCTAAACCCTAAACCCTTAAAGGAACCTCAACCTCAAGTTCGTGATGGGCATCCTGGAGCTCTAGTTTGGAGGGCTTGACACGACGGAGCAAAAAGAATCGTGGTGCACATCAGGTGTGAAAATCGGTATGACGTTGAAGCTTTTGTCGGTCTATGATCCTATGATGCTTTTGCGAAATCGAGATGCATGGTCAGAAAGCTTGTAAGGCTTGTGAAGTAGCTCGGGTGCGTGCCCGTAGGATCTAGGGTGGCTCAGTGCTTCAGGTTCGGGTTGCTTCAAGTTCGGGGAGTTCTGCCTCATATAGCTGCTGCCAGTAGATCTGAAGGGCTTTGGCTTCGAACGAAGAGCCTTTTCGCATAAAGTGCTGGCACCCACACTCTTCTAGCTGGCACTGAGGTGATCAGCAGAATGACTTGCAAACAGATCAACCCTGGCACTTTGCTATCTGTAAATTCCTGGACGGAAAATGCGCTGCATGTGTCTTGGGGTGCATTGCATTACTTGAAATGCCTGTACTCCTCTTCGCACTCTCTGAGTACCCGGGCCTAAGCAGCTACTACCACCACTGCTTCTACTGCTGCTACTGCTACCCCCGCTGCAGCTGCTGTTGCTGCTGCGCCAGTGGCAGCGGCAGTGCATTGTCTGGTAGAAGAAGTGCAAAGTGGGTGGTGATGGCTGCGGTGGCGGTGGTGGACACAGTACTAGTGGTGGGAGCAGTAGCAGTAGCAGTAGCAGTAGCAGTAGCAGTAGCAGTAGCAGTGGTGGTGGTAGTAGTAGTAGTAGTAGTGGTAGTGGTAGTAGTAGTAGTAGTCGTCGTCGTCGTAGCAGTCGTCGTAGTAGTAGTAGTAGTAGTAGTAGTAGCAGCAGCACCAGTAGTTATTATTATTATTACTACTACTACTACTACTACTACTGCTACTGCTACTGCTACTGCTACTGCTACTGCCACTGCTACTGCTACTGCTACTCCTACTCTACTACTACGACGACGACGACTACTACTACCTTGACGATAATGATGGAAGGAGTGGAAGGGCCCCAGTACCAATGGTGAGATTTTTGTCGTGGCTGAGGTGTTAGAGGGTTCTTTGGCCGTCGTATATATTGGTCTGTCAACACAATAGTCGCAGTCGTCGTCGTCGTAAAATACGTGGTGGTGGTGGTGGTGGTGGTGGGGGTGGTGGTGGCGGGCGTGGTGGTGGTGGTGTTGGTGGTGGTGGTGGTGGTGGTGGCAGCAGCACGAGCAGTAGCAGTAGCAGTAGTAGCAGCAGCAGGGCAATAGTAGCAGCAACTTCAGCACGAGAAAGAAGAAGCAGCAACCGTGCTACACCACACAGTGTTCGGTTCTTGACCGCTCATGAACCCACAGATTGCACTCTGATGATATATGCCGATCACCATGGGTCGGGCCGCGCTGATGGCCATGCCCGCCCTCACTGTCCATTAGCATGGTTCACTGTTGTGAGCGCAACCGAATAAGCACACAACAGCTACACTCTATCGCAGTATACGTTCCGGCCTTAAATGACGTGCCTATATACATATTTCCCTGCGGGTTCACTTTCCGGG
>CAJNJA010007671.1:0-15969 GCA_905231915.1 Symbiodinium necroappetens
AACCCGAAACACTAGACCCTAAACCCTAAACCCACCCCCAAATCACCCCAGAAGATCAGACACACTAGACCCTACACCCCAAACCTCAAACCCTAAACCCTAAACCCCACCCCCCGAATCACTCCAGAAGATCCGAAACACTCGACCCTAAACCCCAAACCTCAAACCCTAAACTCCAAACCCACCCCCAAATGGACCCTAAACCCCAAATCCTAAAACCACCACCCCCAAATCACCCCCAGAAGATCAGACCGGGCATCTGCGAAGTCGAAGACTCGGGTCTCCAGCTTTTCCGAGACCCGGGGCCCTAAGATCCGCCGACTTTGGGGGGTCTCCTTTTCGGGTCTCTATAAGGGGTTCTTTAGGGCTTAGGGTTTAGGGTTTAGGGGTGAGGGTTTAGGGCTCTAAGGGCTCTTAGGGCTTAGGGTTCAGGGTTTCGGGTTTAGGGAATAGGGTTTAGAGTTTAGGGTTTGGGGAATAGGGGTTCCCTCTAAGGGTATTGTAGGGCATTGTAAGATCCCTATGAGGGTTCCATCATAGGGTTCCCTTTGAGGGTACTGTCGGGTTCTATAATAGTTTTCCCTTCACGGGCTTTAAAGGGCACCTATAAAGGTTCTATCATAGGGTTCCCCTTAAGGGTACTATAGGGTTCTGTCATCGGGCTCCCTTCAAGGGCTCCTTTAAAGGGTTATTTTCGGGCTTGATCGTCTAGAGGCCTCATAGTAGTCAGAACAAGGTTCCTTTAGAGGGTACCATACGGGTTCTAACCGGGGTTCCTTCACATTTCAAGATCCTACAAGGATGCTATCTGGGCTCTTTCGATTTGGAGTACATAAGGTTTGGGGGTCTAGGGCTTAGGATTCATTTGGAGGAGTTTCTGGGAGCAGGACATCAGATGCTGCAGTAGGCGTCAGTGCCCCCTGCAAGCATGACGCGCTGTGGATCCTGGTACTTCAAGGGAATACTGAAACTTAGCAGCCCAGACTCTTGTGTGTAGTCACCTTGGATTAAAGGTTTAGGGATCTGGTAGTGTAGAAGTTTGTACTAGCTCCGATGTGGCATTAGGAAGCAGATCAGAACCTAACATACCCATCTTCCTTCGACCCGAATTCACGAAGGATTTTGGCCCAGCTGCCATGTTTGTCAGCTGCCATGCGCAACAAGTCCAAGGGAAACTGCCTCTTTTGGCACGCTCGGGATCAAAATTTCGTTTCAGAGCTCAGTTGCCGCATGCCGTATCACAACAAGACTATTGCTAGTTACCGAACCGGTAGAAACTCAGTATGAAGTAACGATGGCAAGAGTAACTGCAACAGTACTGCGAGCTCTCTCTGGACTTGGCATTTGCATCTTCGTCCTTCCACCCCCCCCGTCTTGTTCGATCCTAGACCCTCCCTAGACCCTAAACCCTAGACCCTACACCCGAAAGTCCTAAAGGCCCAGGCTCGGGTCTTGCCTGCGCTTTTTGGGTCTTCGGATGGGGCAGAATCGAAACCCTGTTGCATACCTAAAGCCCTAAACTTCAAACCGTAAAGCCTACAACCCTGGACCCTTAACCCCTGCAGCCTCAAACCCTAAACCGTAAAACCTACAGCCCCTAGACACTGTAGACCCCTGAAGCCTAAACCCTAAACCATAAAACCTAAAGCCCTGCACCCTAACAACCCGAGCCAAAAACCCTAAACCCTAAACGCCCTAAACCTTAGACCCTAAACATCCCTAAACCCTAAAAGCCGCATGGCCTGTAGTCCGTTGCCAACACAGACCGCGCCCCCAGGGAGGCGGCCACCAATGAGCAGAGCCCGTTACCGCAGCCCAGCTCGAGGACACGTGCCTTTGTAGGGTTTAGGGTTTAGGGTTGAGGGGTTTAGGGGTTTTAGGGTTTAGGGGTTTAGGCAAAGACATTATAAACAAGTAATAAGTAGACAACCAGAAGTAAATAAATACGCGACCAACAAGCTATAAGTAATGCTAGAAGTATACATGTAGATGCGAAAGTTCATATAAACCAAAATATGAACAAGCAAATGAACGGATACATGCGGATGAATACATACATAAGTAGGTATCTACACCCATAAAAAAGTGGAATCACTAAACGAATACAACAACAAATCGATGTGTATGTGTGTATATATACACATATATATACATATATATATATATATGACTACATTAAATCACGTTCTGCTATTTCTAGACTATATATCATATTGTAAGATGGTATACCACATTGTATTGGTTTCTCTGAGTTTACCGGATTGGCAAGGCAGGGTTGCAAGGTTGGCTCAGTCGAAGCTGCGTTGCTGTTTGAGGTGTTCTCGCATTCAGATCTACTTGCATTTTCAGGTTCGGTGAGTGGTCTTTTGCATTGAAGGGGGGCAAACATGTCAGGACGAACCGTGGAACGCATGTCTACAAGTAACGCAGGTGAATGCCTTGGAACACCCAATGCCTTCACTGCCATCCACCTCACGCACTCTCTCCCTCTCCCTCTCACCCGCCCGCCCTCCCTCGCTCTCTCCTCTCTCTCCTTCTCCCTCTTCGTCATTTGCGCCTTATTGGTTGTTAAGCCGCGATACTGTGCATGTATATTGCATACATGAAGACGTAACAGCACATGCATAAATAATGATGAAGAAGGCATACCTGTATGTGTGCAAAGCCGCATGCAAGCATGCATGCAAGCATTTACGTAGCTAGGTACGTGTCCATATTCTACTAAAGTCACATATATATGATAAGCAACGCATACAATTATTACCGCATGTGTTCATGTGCTCCTATACGCAAAAGATGTACAAAAGACATCATGCATGCACGAATGCAGGTACTTTGTTTGTAGGTGCCTTCAGAAACAAGCAGAGTCAGTTAATAAGCCAATGAATGACATAATGAACTAGTCAACGAATGAACGAATGGACCTATGAATGTGTGTATGAGTGTGTAAGAAGACTGCATGCACGTCTTTGTGTATGTCTGTATGCACGATGATTTTTGGTATGCATACGTGTATGCACACGTGCTCATATGTACGTAAGCATCTGCCGGCGCATGTACTGTTACCTGCATTTGTTGTTTCCCTGTTCTTGCTGTGAAATCCGGCTGGCGAGAACTTTCACTTGCTTGAGCTGCTTCGTTGGGGCAGACCCTGGGGTGGAGCCAAGAAGTAGATCCCGGAATTTAGAAACCTATACTATTGAAGGGCACCTTAGTCCAGGGATCCTCTCGCAATTTCTGGTCGTAGTAGCTTCTGCATTTCCAGTCCTAAACCTCAAACCTTGGCCACAGTAAACCCTAAACCCTAAACCCTTTCCGCCAGGGTGCGCCCTCAACGATCTCTGGCCTAGACAGGAGGTCACTCGCGATGCAGACAGCTGCGGGCCAGAGCTGGCTTCCATACCTGGAAGGGTTTAGGGTTTAGGGTTTAGTAGTTTAAGATTTAGTAGTTTAGGAGGGTTTTGAGTTCATGGGTTTAGGGCTTTTGGTCTAGGGTCTCCTTTTTGAGAGTTTTGGGTTCCATGGGTTTAGCTAGGGGTTTAGAGTTTAGGGGTTGAGGGTTTCCTTTGAGGGTTTGGGGCTCATGGGTTAGCCTTTAGGGTTTAGGGCTTTGTTTCGACATGCATAGCTTGTTGTTTATCTCGCTATAACAGTGATCTGACATTCGGACCAACCCGGGAAGAGCCGTGGAGTTCCTTCCCATGGCGATCAAACTCTAAACTCTAAGCCACCGGGAGAAGGAAAACATACTTGACAGATCAAACAGCTAAGAACAGGAGAGAGAGAGAGAGAGAGACGAATAAACATACACAAACACACAGGGGCAACCTCGACACTGTCTCTCCCGCAAAGAGACACTCAACTAAATCAACTAGTCGGATGTACCACTGGTCGTGTGGAGCCCAAGGCGCGTATCCCTGCTGTCCTCCGCAGTGGCCTCATAGACCGTAAATCTCACGAAATCTGCAGATTCCGGTGCCGATGTGTTTGGTATTGCAACCTCCAGGGCATGGTTGAAGCAGCTTGGGATTCACCTTTTCAACCTTCAGAACCCTAATCTAAACCCTAGGCCCTAAACCATCCAAAAACCGCCAAACCCTAGACCCCTAAACCCTTAAAACGAGCATGGTTCGAGCACCTAGGGCCTAGGGTTCGACCTTTAGGGCATAAACTTTAATGACTTAGGGTTTAGGGCTGTAGGCCTGAGGCCGAAAGCTACACAAGCTGCGTAGATGTCTCTTGACTCAACACTCCCCCACATCCCGTCCATTGACTAAAGTAACTACGGAGCCTGCATTTCGGACTTTTCAAGAAGATAAGACTATGAGTTCAGCATGGTCGAGAACTGAAGTGTCGGCTGATTCGAGTCCTCGAGCCTATACTTCATCGTTTCCGTCCTTGCTCGCTACGGCCGGGACATGCCATGATGCTCTATATCTCATAAGTATGTTAAACGATAGGCGTGTGCAGAGAATTGCGGAGTCTTCAAAACCCTAAACCCCTAAATCCCATTACTCGGCCTGGCCTAGGCCAGGCCAGTGGTCCGGTCTAGCAAGTCATGTGCAGTCTCTAGCGCGGGTGCGCGAGAGCAGAGTGACAGTGAGGGGAAGGTACCCACCAACATCGCTGAACTCCAAATCCCGCAAAACTGAAAACCAGCACCTCAACCCCAGAAATGCAAACCTAAAACCTGCCTGCAGCCCCTAAGCCCTAAACTCCTAAACCCTCTCAGCCTGAACCCCCAAGCTTCCAAAGAGCCTCAACTGCTCGGAAGCCGGAATCCCGGCTTTTGACTGCGCCGTGATGGTTAGGTCCCGGAGCTGCTCCCGGCACCAGGCAGAAGAAACCTGATCGACGAGTTTAGTATTTGGGGTAGTTCTCCAAAATGGGGTCCTTTTGGGGATCCCTTTCTGTTTTTAATTAAGGGTGCCGATCGTTTTTGGGGACCTAAAAAGGGATCCTAATTTAGAGAACTACCCATTTCGGGTTTATAAAGGTTGATGGTATAGGGTTTAGGGTTGATGCCCTAAACCCTCAAAATCCAAACCCATACTTGGGTTTAAAGGTTCGGACACCATCCTAAACCCTATACTTCCCTATACCCCCCCCCAAATCCCAGACCATGGAAATTCATAGCTCATGGCTTTTCCAGCACTTAAAGGATCATGGGACTAAGTAACTAGGGTGATAATTAGGGTAACTGTACTTTATGTTACTTATAACCCAAATTCAGGTACCTATAACACTTTATAACCAGACTATCTAGCGAAGTAGGGTCAAGAGAGCAGAGGCTGACGCGGCGGGATGTTCCTTTTGTGAGCATCGCTTGTCGATGCAACTTCGGTGGTGTGGTGACTGTAGAGAACCTTTTACAGGTGTCTCTGAGAATTCGAGCGCCAACTCAACTAGCGCCTGAGCATGGATAGTAGATTCTGCTAGCCCAAACCCTACACCCTAAACCCTTACTCCTGCATTGTATAGCCGGTATTGCAAAACCGGCTAATGAGGAAGGCTAGCTCATAGCGGCCTCAGTTGCCGCCAGAAAAAAAACATTAAACCCCAAAGCCCTTTCAAAATTTGGAACATAGATTTAGGATGAACCCTAAACCCTAAACTCTGTACTCTACTTAACGGCCGTGAGGACAAGCATGTTCCAGCTTGTTTGATTGCTGGCTTCTACTTGAAGTCCTAGAATTCCAGACCTGGGACCGCAGCGTCTCCGATGTTTCGTGCATACTTTCCCTAAGATTCAGGGGGTATAGAGTGACAGCACTCAGGGTTTGAGCTTTACGCTTGAGGGCTTGAGGCTGTAGGCATCACAAACCCTGATGCCTTGAATTCCCCCAAAACCTCCCAAGCCCATGTGCTTCAAGGGGGCTATGGTCAGCAATGCCCCAAACTGATAACAGAAGCAGGGGAAGCCCATTGCGCTGAAGCCGCCCTCTGCGCAGGAGAGTAGGCATTCTGAGGGGTCGATATTGGTTTTACATATTCGTGGTTATGGGGTAAGGGCTTGAGCCATGAATTAGACTTGTATGCTTGTCATTGTCTCGTGGTCAGGTTTGTTGCTTCTTCTGCTGCTCCTGTTGTCCGTGTATGAGTCTGGAGCCGGGCGCTCTTGTCGTTCTCATTGGTCTTGGTGCTCCCTTGGTGAATGTGGTTCTGGTATACTTCGTGCTTCTCCTAAGCCCTAAGCCTCTGATCGTAATCTTTTTGCAAAGCCCTAAATCCTAAACCCCAAAACCCCAAACCCAAAACTCCCAAAACCCAAAACCCTAAACCCCCAAAAAAACCCTAAACCCTGGACTGCTGCCACGTTCAAAAATCATCTTGCGCAGGCGGGGCTTCTCCCTCGCACTTGAGCCTCGAGCTTAGAGCCTTGCCAAGAAGATGCCCTCAGCCTTACCATGTCAATATAGGGTTTATGGTTTAGGGCTTTATGGTTTAGGGTTAAGGGTTTAGGGTTTGGGGTTTAGGGCCCCAAGAGATAGAATGAGGGGTTCTTTAAAGGGTTCTAGAAGGGTTTGGTTTCTATGTGTTTCCATTCTGGGTACTATGAAGGTTCTAGTATAGGGGCCTTCATCATTAGAACAAGGTTTTGGGCTCCTTTATAGCAGAACTATGATAAGGAATCCTATGGAATAATGTTAGAAATTATTTAGGTTCTATAGTACACGTATGAGTTCAGGCCTGAAAGCCCGAAAGCACCTTTGAGAATATCCACAGCCGTCCTGATCTGTTCTGAACCGGGCTAGAATACCAGGACCCTCCATGTACCCCCAATGAGGGGTATATGGTCCCAAATTAAGGGTATTTAGGGTCTAGCAGAGGGTAGATGGAGGGTCTAGGTATGCATGACCATTGCACCTTAATCTTCTGGGCACGTATGCGCTTCGAAAACTTACTGGGGGGAAGGCAGGGGGTGGTAGAGGTGAAACTGATATAGGGGCAATAGGGGGGATACTCATATATGCAGCCCCAATGTTGCTTACTTCTTAGACCGGAACTTTGGGAAGAGGTGTCAGGCTCTCCTGGGTTTAGGAGCTTCGGTGTTTGGGGATTTGGGGGTGCAGGGACTTAGGAGTTCGGGAGTTCATGGGTTGCATGGATTTAGGAGCTTAGGGGCAGTTGAGGGTTTTGGGGCTTTGGGGTTTCGGGCTGTAGGGCTGCAAGGCTCTCTGCTCCAGCTCTGCAAGGCCCCGCCTGGGCTGTCTCCTTCCAGACCAGGTGGGGTTGGATGCACGGATTATTCTGCAATTTAGAGTTCAGGGCCTGAGGTTGCAGGGTTCTGGGTTGAGGGTTAGGGATGGAGTAAAAAGGTTGCAGAGAAGGACGCTGGAACTAATGTAATGTTCAAGAGTGGGTTTAGCTTGAAACACGCAGAATCCTGTAGATTTGAGGGCAGCTACCCATCAAATCGTGTAAAGGGCATCTTAGGATCGCATAGGAGCTTTGTCTCATAAGCCTCATAACCCTGGAATAGAGTAGGCTTGGGGTGGCGAGTGCAGGACTGCGATTGGTCAAGAATACTGTCAAGCATGCCATCTAGATTGGCCCTTTGAAGCCCTTGAAAGATATTCGTACACAAGATCCTCCTGTAGGCACAATAAGGGAAAATCTGAAATATCCCAAAAGGTCACCTAGGATGTGAAGGAAAGTGCAAGCTAGGACTTCAGATCTTTGAGTTTTGTAGGGGTGGAAGGCTTGAGGCATGGCTGCAATTGGGTCTCCACGTTTTCGGGTCTACTGAAGGGCTTCCTGGAGCGTAACGGTGGGGTCCCAGCAGTTTCCTCGATTCAGCCCTAAACTCCCCTACACCCTGAAACTTGATCAGCCCTAGAACAAGAAGGCCAGAAAACACAGCAGAAGAGCGCAAGCCAAGCTCAAGCCCCAAAGGCCTCAAAAGCGAACCCGGAACCTGAAGCCTGGATTAGACCGAAACCCTACCGGCTCAACCCCAAACTCCAACTCGAAGCCTTCAACAACAAACCCTGAGGACCCAAACCCAGCAAGAGGAAAACCCCATCAACACCCAAGGCCCTAAAACACACTCCACCTCAGCCCTGAACCCTAAACCCTCAACCTCGAATCCGAAGCCTTGTAGCTTGACCCCTGAACCCTAAACTCTAAACCCTAAAACCCTAAACCCTAAAAGCAAACTCCTCATCCATGAGCTCGGAACCGGCCAAGTCCACCCAAGGGAAGCGCTCACCGACCCTGGGTTCGTGCTGGATGAAAGAGAATATAGGGTTCCCCTAGGGGTTTCTACAAGAGTTCTATGGGTTTCTACAAGAGTTCTATGGGTTTCTACCAGAGTTCCAAAAGGCCTGTTCAGCATTTTGTAGGTGTTAAGGCACCTCCTTGAATGAGGCCTGTCTGCTGTTTTAGGTTCAGGGGAGGCAGGATCAAGGTTTGAGGTTTCGGGTTGGGGCTCAGCATTGGGATTCTGGGCCCCAGCTACTCCTTCAAATGAGACACCCTTACTAAAGACCCCTGATTAATAAGCCACCCTGTCTCTTAAGGCCCCTACTATAGTACCTATGACCGGAGATGCTTTTCAATCAATCGGGGGTTTGCTTTCATCCTCAAGCCCTACACCTCCAAAACCTCGCCCTTGCATAAACCCTTCGCCCATCCGCTCCCCCGAGCAAGGACTATAACAGCGGTACTGCTGATGCTAAGGAGCGGTTTATTAATCGGAAGTCTGCACGAAGCCAGGAATCCTTACATCCTTGAACCTAAAACCCCAAACCCTAAAACTCTTAGACCCTGCTTACCCTGGATTAGCCGTGTAGCTCGTAGATCGTGGGATAGATGATATCAAGGGAACTTGCGTGGGGACTTGATAATCTACTACCCTAAACCCTCGATCAGATACTGAGGGGAGGGCTTGCGCTTGCGCCCCCCCACCGACCTCGGACCGGACCATCTCTGGATATTTGAGTTTAGGGTTCAATGTCTAGGAGTGATCTCAGAGCTATGTGAACATGATGTCGAGGCCGTAGTACTTGAAGCAGGGCTTTGGGGTATAGTTTGAGAACCGTTCGATTAAGGATTAAGGGGCCCTAAGGACCAGATTTGGTAATTCTTGAGACATCAACATTAATCGTGATTCTCGTAGGTTTGTGGGCAAGGTGGCAGCTTTTGCATTGAAGATGTCAGTGGTCGCAACATCGCAAAACCTAAAACCCTAAACCCACCGAACAAGTCGGTTCGGTTGCGATGCAGCCCGGGTACAGCGTGGGCAGTCGCCGGAAGCTTTGAACATCCAACTCCTGGTTCGTTTAGGTTTCGGCTAATAAAAGTTTACGATTTTGTTGACCCCTTTTTCGCTGTCGCCCTCATGTAATGACAACTCTCAATTTTGGGGGACCCCGCGCAACCCTTACCATGGATTGGCGTGGTCGAGCGACCGAACGCGAGGTAAAGTTGTGATTAATAAACCCCGCGTGATTCCAGGCATCCCGCACGGGCCTCGTAAAGCACATAAGCCCAGGAACTTAAAGTCTAAGCCGAAGCCTTAAAACCCTAACCTCAACCCAAAACCCTCCAGTGTCTGGCGATTTCGACCAACGTTACGACTTCAGTTGTCCACTGTACCTGCCGTACCTGCCCTACAAAACCCTAGAAGGAGTGTTGGGTGGCAAGCCCGAAACCCGCCAAATTTGGCACATGTGCAGGCGGGTTGAAAGGGTGGGAATGAAAACCTTCTAAAACCTGTTGGGCTGCGGACGACATTGCGACGCCATGAGTCTCAGCTACTCCTGCACTCGACGTATATACCCTGTTCACAGAAACTGGGGCCTCAGAACTCAATGCGCCCAAAAACGCACCTCCTAGCGTAACCCTAAACCCTATAAGGCCCCCTAAACCCTAAACGCTAAACCCTAACCCTAAACCCTATAAGGCCCTTTTGACTCCACAGCACAGAGCCCTGCACCCTAAACCAGGAGGTCTGGTCAATGAGCCACCATCCCTAGAGCAAAGTCCCAGCTCCTCAACCCTACAACCTAATGTAAGGGCCTTGATAACTAGAATAGGATTTTGAGCTCCTTCACAGTATACTGATAATAAGGAACCCTAAGCAAAAATGTAGGTAAATATTTAGGGCCCCTTAAACCTAGACGAGTGTCTCTAATCCGTGAGCCCTGAACCCGAATCTCACCAAGGTCAAGCCTGGAGGAGCCTCTCCAAGACCCTCATAAAAGCTTTCTAGTTAAAGGATCATGGGACTGAGTAACTACAGGGCTATACCTAGGATAACTATTGACTATACAGGTAACTGCTTACCAAACTTACTAAGTCCCATGACCCTCCTTATAGAACCCTTATAGATCCCTAAGGATCCCTTTAAGGAGCCTTTGTGGATCCCCTTTAGGATTCCATGATCCTCCAGAGATAGCTTTTTGACTTGAGCTGCACCAAGCCTTGGCCAGCTTCTCATGAAGGTCAAATCCTTGATGGTGCAGCGCCTGGAGGATTGGGCTTGAGGCTTTCGGGTTTCAGCGTTTAGGGTTTCAGGGCTGGGGTTCAAGCGGTTTACGGGTTTAGGGGGTTGTGAAGTTCAGAGTTTAGGGTTTAGTGGTTCTGGGGCTCAACCTTCTCGCACAGGATATAAACTTGCGGAGTCATGAGCTCTCTTCCTTAAGGCACCTACACTATCCCCATGTCGGGGAGCCCTTCAAGGAACCGTTGTGTATGTTGCAAGCGGAGCCTTCGGACCTGGATACCTGCTCACATTCTTCGATAATGAGCTTCCAGGTCCCCGGTAAACATAGCCGAGCATGATCTATGGCTGATCTATGGGTTTGGGGGGGCATGTCCAGCTACATTCTATGCACGCAACTTTCAGTTGGCAAAAACCATGGCTTGAGGAAGCTCTGTTAACCACGAATCGCCCGAAATGCCCTCAGCCACTTACGGCTATGGACAGGCAGCAGCTGACGATCCTGTCCCCTGAAAACTGTGTAGAAACTCCAGAACCTTCAACCCTGAGCATGCTTGCACACCCGAGGAAAGCCGCCGGTCTGCAACAGCCAAGGCTTACATGTTCCCTAAGCCCTAAACCCTAAATCGGCAAGAGAAGGTCGTACATTTCGTCAATTGATTTCCTACACATGTCGAATCAACTACCCGGACCTCGGTGGCGCCAGCGCCCCAACCTGGTTTTCCGACTCCGAAACCTTACATTTTAGTATGCACAGTACTATTAGGAATCATAGCAGTAATAACAACAATAAGAACAGTAGTAGTTACAAAAAAGTCTTTACATGTATACAGCTATGAACCTTTGAATTTTGTGATTTAGTGTTCCTGGCTTTAGGGTGGGAGACTTGCAAGTCTCCTTCCCAGATGCAAGCAGTTGACTTCGTATTGGGGAGACGGTCGTTTCGAGTATAAACAGCTGCAAGCGAAGATGCGGCTTGTACTAAAGGTCTTTTGCTCGATGGGTTTAGGGGTTCAAGGGTTTAGGGTTCTTGAATTTTTATGTTCAGGGTTTAGCGAATTCTGTTTTCAGGCTTTACTGAATTGCCTGCCCCAGATTTACGTCTGATGCCCACGCAGCCTTGATCCGCAGCACAACGCGACCCAGCCAGATTTCTCCGACCCTCAAACCCCAAACAGGCCACTCCTCCGAAGTCCCACGCCCATCCAGGCAAGCTTCAACCTAATCAGTCTGTGCCTGAAAACCGCGCGCGAAAGTGCTGAGGGATCTGTAACGAACATGAAACCCAACGAGTTGGGGAGCAAGCCAAACCAAAGGTCTTGAAGACATACGTCTTGCAACAAAACCTCGCAAGGCCTTTGACCTAAGGACCAACCTGACCGAGTCCCTATAGTGGGTTCTGTCATTTTCAAGCTTTGGGGGGCTTTGAACGGAACTTTCATGCCTTGCACAGCCTTGACCAGGGTTTGAAGGCTGCACAGGGCTTGGAACAGCTTTTGCAGGGGTTGTTGTCCTAAACCCTAAACCCTAAAACCCTAAACCTTAATTAAACCCTAAAGCCCTAAACCTTAAAACCCTAAACCCTAAAACCCTAAAGCCCTAAACCCTAAACCCTAAATTGTGTGGCTCAAAGCCTTTACAGAGCTCCGTATCGACCAGGCTCTCACTCGAACTGCGTGCGCGAGATTGGAGCGACAGCAATGATTTACAACAGGGTTCAGGGTTTAGGGGTTTAGGGTTTTAGGGGTTTAGGGGTTTAGGGTTTAGGGGTTTAGGGTTTAGGGATATCCGGCACCCAAGACGGTACTCTCGGGGATCTACCTTACCCAGTACCAAACCCAAAACCCTAGAACCTTAGAACCCTAAACCTCTAAACCCTAAACCTACCTTACCAGTATCCAACAGCACAGATTTCCTTCTTCCCACCTCGGGCGAGGAAGCCGCCAGCATGCCCCGAGGCGGCCGCCGCGACTGCGGCACGCTCGATGAGCACAGGGCGGAGACCCTTGGGTAAGGGTTGACGGGTTTTGGGCTTTGGGTTTCCAGGGCTTAGAGTTCAGGGTGGAAGTAGTCTTTATGACGTCTGTACACGATGGCGGAGCCATATATGCCTACAAGGGCCTACACCTCAATCTGGGCTGTAGGTGTGGGTTCGTTTGCAGCCTTAGCCTTCCACAAGAAGGACAAGTCGTCAGGTGTGTTACAGTGTAGGGTTTAGGGTTCAACTGATACTTTGGCGTCAGAGGCCAGAGCATTGTACATGTTCATGCCATAATAGCAAGTAGGTTCGACGTAGTTCCCCTATTAGGTCACATGTAACCGCCTGAACCTAGACCTTAAGCCCTAGGCCGTCAGCCTAAACCCTATGACCCGAGTCTAATCCATCTGCTGAGCCCCATGACACCCTTCGCGTGACGGTTGATCGAAACACCTGTTCCCAAAATAACCATGGGGTACATAGCCTCTTGCTTGGCTTCCTCATGGCCCCTGCTGCAAAAGCAAGCCAAATATGCATGACGGCTGCAGGTCTTATCAGGGTGGCAGCTTCTTCACAACCCCTGAGCCCAAAATTTTGCTGTCAGGATTTACTGTGCTTGGGCTGTGTTCTGGGGCATGGGGTTTTGGGGGCTTGTAGGGTTTCGGGTGGCTCAGCGGGCATAGGGTCTTAAAGCCGTGGGGAACCTTGAGGGTGAGGAAGTACGCAGTGGCGCAGCCGACAATGCCGCCCCCACAAATCACCACTTCCTGACGGAGTACTGACAGGATCATGGGACTTGGCCAAGAGGGTGTTTTTGGGGTAACTATACTTATGATTGCTTGTAGCCGCAGGCCCAATTCAGGTACTTCTAACCATACTTACTAAGTCCCATGACGCTGCAAGTAGACTTTAGGGTTTAGGGCCTGAGCTCCCCGACTTGGGGCTTGATGGGTCCAAGAATACAGCATCAAGCCTCCGAGGGCAACTTTGCACCAGCCGAAGCCTCAACCCTGAACCCGGTGTAGGGCTTAAGGCTTTAAGGGTCTGTGGTTTAGGGTTTAAGGGTTTAGGGCACAAGGGTTCCGGGTCTAGCGGATTGGAAGCCTGAACTTTCGGGAATCCATTTGTGCCATGCACGGGGGACAGGGAGCTCCCACCCTACGCAACGAAAAAGTGATCATGGCCGCAAGGGCCTCCAAAAGACTCCCTTGTTTAGGGTTTAGGGTTTATAGGTTTAGGGACTCCGTTGTTTAGATTATTAGAAGGCAACCTAGTGGGGGTTCAGATACCCACAGCCCGGAAGTCGAAACCAAAGCCTAAACCGCACAACCCTGGACTCGGAAACACACGTGCTCCTGAATGGTTACCTATAGTGGTCCTTCGGGTCCCTTCTTCTGAGGATACGAGAAGACACCCCCCAAAACCCTTGTCTTCTAACTATGAAAGCCTGCAGGCAAACCCGGCTTGGATACTCTTTGGGCTGACCCTGCCTCCTTATAGCTGATACTAAGCCTAGTTATTCATAGCCCCCTTACCAAGTCCCTTCGTCGTCCCACTAAAGTTTTCAACCCCAATAAACTTCTCGAAACCCCCAAGATGAAACTCTATAAACCCCCCAACCCCCCCCCCCAATCGATCAGCAAGTCACTCGATCCCCTCATGTAACAAAGGAGCCCTACTAGTTGGGAGCGGGCTTTGCGGGCAAAAATAGCTTGAGGGTGTTTGGGGTTTAGGGAGACTACTTAGACCTCTATAATGAGGAGTGCCTTTGTCTACATCCCACTGTTTCGGGCTTTTTTGGGGGTCCAACCGAAACACTAGACCTTTGATGTAACTAAACCCTATATCCTAAGCCCTGAGCTCAACACATTCCAAACCCTAAAACCGTAAAACAGGGTCACTGTCTGAAACCGTCTGTGAGCCTTCCCTTCAGCCATGGCGCTGCAAGGCACAAGAAGTGAAGACTGAGAATGTGCTATCGTCTTTTTGGATAGGGTTCATGTTTGGAGCTCCGGGCTTAGGGTCTTGGAGTTGGGCTTTGGGTGTACGCTTTAGGGCCTAGCCGGGTTTTGTATTTTGGGGTTTTCCGGGCTACGGGGTAAGGCTTAAGGAGCAGTCTGGGGGCTTCGGCTTCAGCAATTTAGGGTTTAAGTGGTCGTGGGAGTTTTAGGGCCGTTTTGGGCGTCGAGGGTTGGCGGGCCGAGGGTGCAGAACCCTAAACCTAAACCCTAAACCCTAGAACCCTGAACCCCAAACCCTAAACCCTAAAACCCCAAACCCTAAACCCTGGGAGTCAGGGGTCTTCTCTTTCGGGTGCGAGATCACGAAGCGGTTCACTATTTGGGCAGTTCTCTAAACTAAAGCCACGGTTTAGGGTTTAGGGTAGATCCCTAAGATCATGCGGCATCCCTATTAAAAAGGACTTTAAACGGAAGCCGAGTTTAGAGAACTACCCACTTGAAGAGCCTGCATGCTGTGATGCAAAGACGCCCTGGAGATTCCTTTTCTGGGTTTAGGGCTTAGGGGTGTCAGGTTTAGGGGTTTAGGACAGTTTAGGGTTTAGGGCGTGCAATCTCTGAGCCCTTATCTGCATTTTTACGCGAGTACTGGGGTCGACATCGAGACCTTTGTTTTGGGCCCCTTATCCTATACTTATATTAAGTACCCCCCCCAGAAAAAACTAGTGTTAGAAATTATTTAGGCTCCAAAATAGTGTGAGTAATTACAGTATTAGTATAGCTCCTATACTACAGCTTGAACCTGGGCTGCAGTTCCGGGCTTCGGCCACAATGTAGGCGCCTGATATTAGAAACCCTGGGCCTGTAACCCCAAAATCGTAGGATTCATAGAACGAACCCTCCAAAAGAAGACCCAGGGTTCTTGAATCAGGTTCCTATCTCAGCTTTCATAACAAGCTGGAAGTTACGAAACCAGTAGTACTGGATCTTGTGGTCACTGTAGCGCTTCAGTTTTTGGATTAGGGGCCCTTCTTCCGCATCAACTTGGGGGTTTTGGGGCTTAACGTAATAGGGGTTCAAGGCTGGAATGCTCAAGAGTTTGAAGCCTTGTGCCGCCCTCGCCTTAAGATGGGGGTGAAAAAGACTAACTCTCCGTGACGTGTAAGGCGAAACCTTTCCCCATCCTACATAATGAGTCTCAGCGTTTAGACTGATGTTTCGAGGATTAGGCTCTGCCTCCCGACAGAACACTTACATCAAACATCGAGTTACAGGCAGCCTGATAGCCTGATCTGAAGGTATGAGCCAAAATCTAGCTTTGGCTGTACATTGCCGGGTTCCCTTCAACACTTCGTCGCGACCATATTCAGTTCTTCGGGCCCAAGGAACTAGACCTTGACTTGAGGCTTAAACCTCAATCCTGGACCATTAAATCTTTCGCCCTTAGCCCCTAAACCATGAGCGCTAAGATAATGAAACCCCACACTCGAAGCCCAAAGTCCTGCTACACCTTAATATAGGGCGCTTAATGACTAGACTAAGGAACCCTACAGTAAGGAATAATATTGGCAGTTATTTAGGCTTCT
>CAJNJA010007672.1:1612-15967 GCA_905231915.1 Symbiodinium necroappetens
GGGTTTAGGGCCCTGTATACCGACCGGTTTTTGTCGGCAAAGTTGCAGCGAAGGCCATTTTCTGGACTCCCAAAATGGTTGTGACTGCCATGGAGCTTTCGTCCCCTTCTCCTGAAGTGGGAGACCCCCCAGCTGGGCAAATGCTTCGCGTGCTCCCCATCAAGGCGCGGGGAAACTTTTGGGTTGAGCCCAGGTTTTAGGGTTTAGGGTTTATAGGGTTTGGGGTTCAGGGTTTATAGGGTTTAGGAGTATTTCCCTGCGGTAGACCTCCTTTCCTGAACCTCGCCTACAAGGAGCTGTCTTTCGAAACTTCCCACCCCAGGAAGCGCCTCTTCAAGCTGTTCCTGCAGGCCTCTGCGACGAAGTGCTTTTAGCGGAGGAGGCAGTGGTAGAACAACTCACGGACCACCATGTGGCGTTCAAACAGGATATCGGCCAATATGACCCTCAAGAAACACGAGAGTCGCACCGACAGGCAATCGAGGCTTTAATTGCCACATGCGAAGTCTATGTGTGGCAAGTGGGCACTGACATTGCTGCCGTCTCAACTGCTGCCAGAGCTTTGGCAGATGTTGGGCGCGGGATCCAGATGGTGTACACATCGCCACCGCACCGAAGGCGGGGCTGCGCCGCGGCGTTGGTCAAAACCATCGGGGCTGCCCTTGCCAAGCGAGGCGGGATAAGCAGACCTTGAGTACGTATACTGCTATGCCCTGCTTTGCTTTGCTATATCTTGCATTGGTTGCATTCCCAACTCCAAACCCTATAACCCTACCCATAGGCCCCTAAGTAGTTTCTTTTTGGGGATTATCTTATAGGATTCTACATATAAACCATAAAAGGAACTACTTAGGGGACCTATGGGTAAACCCCTAGACCTTAAACAACCCTAAACCCTAAACCCTAAACCCCTAAACCCCTAAACTCCTAACCTCTAAACCCTAAACCCCACAAACCCCTTATAAACCTCAAGCAATGGCATTGACCTCAGGCCTGAGGACGTGCCTCAACGCGGATGCAAGGGGAGCGCATGGTGCCGAGCGCCTTTACACCCTCATAGGCTTCACAAACCAAGGCCTCATGCAGCAACTGGGCTTCGCTTTAAGGACTCTAATTCAATTTAAGTTACCACAAGAGGGGTTTCTCTTCAGGGAATTTAAATCAAGTTACTATGATAGGGATCTACAGTAAATAATGTGGTTTCCTTACTATCGTAACTTAAACTAAATCCTTTGACAAGAACCCAGGCAAGTGCGCTTCTCTGAACGTGCGCCTGAGCCGTGTGCCTGAAAGGCATAATTATCTTAGACTGTAACCAGCTCTTGTAGCACATGTTTAGTGATCTAGTAAAGTAATAGGAAATGTGGTACACACTAGTGTTCGGACTATTGCTGTTGCTATTGTTGTTACTCTTTTCAGAATCTTGCTTAAAAAAATGTTGCTATTACCCTTGCTGTTGCAAGAATGCACCCGGTCCTTTGACAAGTTATCATGCTGCCCAAAGCAGGGTTCAACTGCTACGCCTGCTACAGGAAACCGCAGACTTCCAATGGTTTGCCAACCTTGCACATGTACAGTGTACAGTCACGGCAAATCACGGAGAAGCAAGAGGGGCCATGATACTCAGCACTGCTTCCTACCTGGCAATAGCAAGCAGAACAAAAAGTACGTTCTTGTTAAGGACTTTAATTCATAAGTTACAATAATAGGGTTTTTTACATCATATATGGTTTCCTTATTTTATAGTAACTCAAAATAGTTTCCTGAACAAGAACACGGGAAAGTAGTGGTCGGCTTCTGCATGCCAGATTGCGTCTTCCCATAGGCCCCTAAGCAGTGCCTTTTTATGTTTTTTAATTAGAATCCTATAAGGTAATCCCAAAAAGGAGCTACTTAGGGGCCTATGTGTTGTTCCTGAGGATGGGACTTGGGCCGCCCTGTAAGCTGTCCCAGGAAGCGGCACACTTTGATCGTAGGCGATTCTAGTATATACTATAGTAGTATACTTTTGAGGCATATACTAGTAACGTATATAGCATACTGAAGTATATCTTATGAAAGTATGTAGCATAATATTATACTATTATAGTTCATGCCATGATTGTTGGATGCCTCAGGCCCTAGATTGATTGGAATCATGTTGAACATACGGTCAAGATCCTAAGACTACCCTGAGGGTCCAAAGGACCCCCAAAATAAGGGGTTCTATAAGGATTCGATAAGGGATCTATAGGGAGTTGTAGGCTGCCTAAAGAGGGTTTTAAGGGTCCAAAGGGCCCAATAGCACGTTTCTTTCGTTGCGGATACTAGTTATCTAGGATAATATTCGGGAAGGTATATGATGATTGGTCTAGGGTTAAGGGGTTTTGGTGTTTAGCGTCTGAGGTTGAGGGTTTTGAATTCAGGGGTTTAGGGGTTTAGGCTTCAGGCTTTCGGGTCTACTGGGGTTTAGGGTTTGTAGGGTATACAAGTGTCTTTAAGGGTTTCAGGGTGTGCTACAGCAAGATGACACTTTCGTTTGTTTACGAGCAAGACATAGGCCGAAGCTCATGGTAGTAGCCCGCCCGCCAAGCTCCAAGCACAGACCCTGTGGAGCTATGGTGTTATGAGGCCAGGGCCTACTACTTTGTGTGTGTGCGTCTACAGACATCAATTTCGTTCAGTTGACGTTTCCTGTAAGGGCTTGTTAAGGGTTGAATGATCGCTTTTGAAATCCTTAGATAGTCCTGTTGATGAGATAAACCCTGCACTACCTTAAGGACCCTAAACTATGGGAGTTCTGGGCCATATTCCTAATTATGGGAATGCAGGATTTAAATCATCAGCCGTAGCAAAACGAGATGGGATCGCTTGAGTCTTGGGGTCGAAAGCGACTTTCAACCTTGGATTTAGGATAGTAGGTTTTTTAGGATAGTACCCGTATGTACATTAGTTAAGGAACCACTTACACCGGATTGTTGCGTAGATTCTACGAGGGGTCATCAACAGTATGTCCCTCAATGATACAAGGACCCTTAGAGTAAGCTCCTAAATCATCCTAAGCCCTAAACCCTATAGTACCCTTCAAAGGGACACTATAGAACCCTATAGAACCCTTAGAGCCCTTCACTATGTCCCTCAATGATACAAGGACCCTTAAACCCTTAAACCCCTAAACCCCTTTAAGGAACCCTATAGATCCCTTTAAGGAACAATATAGATCCCTTTAAGGAACCCTAAACCCCAAACCCTAAACCCTAGACCCTTAAGCCCGGCAGGTGGGATCGGTGAGGCTTCGCGTGGACACGGGCTCGGACCCGCCCTTGCCGCCGAAGCCGAAGCCGAAATCGCCGACTTCGCCCAGGAAGACTCCCAAAGACTCCAAGACCCCTTAGTCGTTAGGGGGGGGGGTGTTTAGGGTTTAGTGTTCATAGGGTTTAGAGGTTTAGGGTTTAGGGTTTAGGGTTTGGTTTAGGGTTTAGGGTTTAGGGTTTATTGGGTTTAGGGTTTAGGGTGGTTCTCTAAAATAGGGTCCCTTTTATATTAGGGTCCATAAGGGAGCCGTGCTATACTATATTGGGGACTTAAAAAGGGGTCCCTATCCCTACTTTAGAGAACTACCCAGGGGTTTCTATAGAGGGTTCCTCTTTCAGGATTTCTAGAAGGCCCCTACTGGTGGAATAGGAATCATACATAGCCTCATGAGGCCTGTAAAAACAGCAGGGGGTTCTTTAACACGGAGGCGAGAACCGCTTGAGATCCAGGTCTACAAACCCTACGCCCTTCGTCCTAAACCCGAAACCATAAGCCCCAAGCCCTCAGCCCTAAACCCAAACCAAACCCAGATAAACCCGAAACCCTAAACCCTGGACCCCACACCCGAAACACTAAACCCCAGACCCTACACCCGAAACCCTGAACCCCAGATCCTAAACCCTAAACCCTAAATCCTAGTTTAAGGGTCTCTCATTTAGTCCCTTGAACTCCGGGGTTTTGGAGTCTCTGAGGTCCCAAGATGTCCCAGACCGTGGCCCTAGCATTTGGCAGCGGTAGAAGCCTGAACAAATTACAGGGTTTAGGGCTTAGGAGGTTGGAGATTTAGGACTATGTTTAGGACTGAGGATGGTTTAGGGCTTAGGGGGGGGTCTAGGATTTAGGGTTTAGGGGTTTATGGGTTTATGGGGTTTAGGATTTAGGACTATGGATGGATTAGGGTTTAGAGGGTTTGGGGTTTAGGATATATATGTTTAGGGCTTGGAGAGGGTTTAGGATTTAGGATATAAGTGGTTTAGGGTTTAGAGGGTTTAGGGTTTAGGACTGTGAAGGGCTTTGGGTTTAGAGGGTTTGGAGCTTAGGGTATAGATGGTTTAGGGTTTAGAGGTTTAGGGTTTAGGATCTAGCATGGCTCGAGTTTCCGCATCAGAAGTTTGCCATAAGATAACCCAAAGCCCAAGTCTAACCTTCAAGGCCTCTAGGTAGATGCCCGCAAAACTATCCCTAAACCCTAAACTCTAAACCCTATATTCATAAGCAGTCCAAGCAACCCGGCAGGCTAATTACGCAAGCTTCGGGGCCCTAAGGCCTAAAACCTTTCTATAAGAGAGACCCTGAACCCTAAAGCCCTAAAGCCCTAAAGCCCTAAGCCCTAAGCCCTTTCTACAAGGGAGGCCCTGAACCCTAAACCCCTAAAGCCCTAAAGCCCTAAGCCCTTTCTACAAGGGAGGCCCTGAACCTGATAACCCCCAAAGCCTTGCAATCTGAAATCCGACGGCCCGACCCAAGTTGTTTTGGGGGCGGGGTGGAGTGGGGCTTCATTCGTGTCAAGGGTTCAGGGTTTAGGGCGTGGGGTTTAGGGCTTGAAGGTCAACGACCCATACAAAGCAGTAAGCAAACCTGCAAGCTTCTGTGAAGCCATTGTGACGCCTTTTTCATGGTGTGCTCTTTCCAAGCAAGATGAGATGAAAGGGAAGTCAGGCCTTGGCATGTAGCCCTAGGAATCACCATGAACCCTTTCAATTCCTGATGAATCCCTAAACCCTAAGCCCCAAGCCCTGAACCCAATAAGGACGTAATCATAAACCTCGATGAGCCCCAGTTGGAAAGGGGAATCATGAATTTAGGGTTTATGGTTGAGGCCTTAGAGGGTGTGGGGCTTAGGGTTTACCTTGACCCAAAAGAACCTACCTTTTTAAAGACTTGTATAAAGAAATTAAAATCAGGATCCCTAAAACGGTAGGTTATTTGGGGTCCAGTTTTATGGTTTATATATAGAATCGTATAAGGTAATCCCAACAAGGAACTACTTAGGGGCCTATGGGTAGGGTTTAGGGTTTGGTTGCTTGCAACATGCTGGGACCTCGGTGGCTGCGTCGTAGACGAGACTGTCAAGGTCGCAGGTTCCGAAGGGGGAGATTAGAAAGGTTTTGTTTAAGTTCATGTTTGGGGTTCGGAGGGCGTTTTGGGGTTTTGGGGGGTTTGGGGCTTTAGGGGTTTAGGGCTTTCAGGGTTTAGGGTTTTGGGGAGTTTGGGGCTTTAGGGTTTAAGGGTTTAGTGCTTTGGATACTTGGATTCTCGGATTCGCGTAGTAGTCCAGTTCTTTTTCTGTGCAGGTCTCTCTGCGGACCCTGTTTCCTTAGCAGGTGCGGTTCGGCTGTTACGCGACGAATGTCAGTGGCAAAAAAGTCCTGACTGTGAGCCGGGGTTTGAGCCCTCAGGGTTCATGTGCCTGTCAGGCTTCCTAGAAGGTTGGTTTTTTCCCAGAAATCTAAACCCTAATCCCTAAACCCTTAGAAGGCTGTAGAGGCTTTGTCACGTCGATGTGTTTCGGGTCGGAGTCTTGCTGTGTGGGTTCGCATCCTAAGGGTCCGAAGACTTTTGGGAACCTCAAGATGTAGTGGTTTTGAGACCCCAAGGACCAAGGACTCTGCCTACTGTTGATGATATAAACCCTGCATTACCTTGAGGACCCTTTTTCTATGGCAATTATTCATAGGCCCCTAAGTAGTTCCTTTTTATGGTTTATGTTTAGACTCCTATAAGGCAATTCGAAAAAGGAACTACTTAGGCGCCTATGGGTATGGTATATTCCTTACTATGGGTAATGCTAAGGATTTATATCATCAACAGTAGTTTTAAGGCTTTTGGGCCCAAAGACCATTGGGTAAGGACCCTAAACTATGGCAATTATGGGGCATATTCCTTAATGGGTATTGCAGGATTTATATCATCACCCGTATCATTGCGCCTGGTTTGTGGCTTAGGGATTAGGGCTTATAGCCTAGAGGCTCCATATACACTACCATTATGGAATTAGGCTCCCAAAACCATAATAAGGATGGTCTTTTGGGGCACAATTCCATAATGGTAGTCTATATGGAGCCTCTAGGTAGGTTAGGGCTTATAAGTTACCCTTACCCTCAGAGGACTCATATTTTATGGCTTTCGGGCCCAAAGACCCCATAATGTAAGGCTTTTGGGCTATGTTGATGCTAAGGGTTAGGGTTTAGGGAGTAGCAAGAGTAGGAGGTTCCGGACCTTCCGAAGGAGAGACCTGGACCCCGAGGGGTCGACTCTCGGGATCGAAGGGGACGACGATGCACTTGCCTTTAGGATTCAGGGGTTTAGGGGGTAGGTTTTTGTTGTTTAGGGCTTTAGGGTTTAGGGACGGTTGGGTTTAGGGTTTAGGGATTAGGTTTCGGGTTTAGGGAATGTTGGGTGCAGGATTCAGGGTATGAGAGTCTAGAGGCTCCTGGGGCTCGCACAGCAGGGTCTAGTTTGTGTCGATTCATTCTAGTAGGTAGGACCCATAAAAACCTGTAGGGTAAGTAGAGTCCCAGGTAAACCCTAAACCATCGCTATGATGTCCCGCCGAGGTTGCGGATATTTTTCGAGACTACGGTGTCACCAAGGCGACGGTACTCAGTTCTGATCCTTTACGACTCCAAGTATACAATGAGTCACCTACTTTGGGGTCTATACGGTTTATAAATGGTACCTACTTTGGGCCAATTGGAGTCTGAGGGTTAGAGTTTAGGATTTAGGGTGTGGTGTGCAGGTTGATGGCTATTGCTTCCGGCTACTTTGTGTTTGTCTTGGGTCGCCGTGGTGCTCCTCGTGGTCGTGGTCGTCCTGGTCTCTTTGTTTGTGCACAGTGCGAGGTCCTTCGCTGTTTCGGGATTTACATGGCGCATGGTTCGTGGAGATATATACGGTCTGCCTGGAATGGTTCAGTTCAGCCACGTCTAGGTGAAGTCAGAAGAGCGGAAACTCCGGCTATGGCCGAGTGACTTTGGACGTGTCTGAGGTGATTTGCAACGAGCTCTGTGCATGGATCCAGACGACGCGCGGAGATCCTGCTTGAAGAATGAACCCGAAGTGGACCTTTGGTTTGAAGGTGACTCCGAGCCCGAATCCGCGAGAGGCACAGGATGGGGGCGCTGGAGGGCGAGGTACGACGATTCCACCACTGCGACGGACAACCCGCCCGAAGGCCAGCCCTGGGTGCCTGGTGCTGGTGCAGACAGCACAACAGTGCCTGGTCCAGTGCCTCCTGGTGTGCCTGCTGCAGACAGCACAGTGCCAGTGCCTCCTGGTGTGGTGGATTCCCACTCCTCGAGGTAAGGCATCCGCTGCCTTTACGCCTTCAACCTCTCCCGTGTCCAAATATAGTTGGTTTCGAAAGATTGAGCTGTTGGGGTGCTTCTCCTTGAAGGGAAGAGTTTATGTGTTTTTCACACCAGTAAAAAAGCCTGCATGAGGAACAAAAGCTACAGGTTTGAGGGCCTCTCGTCGGGGTTGCGCATTGAAAAACAACACACACACATATACACACACACACACACAGAGACACAGAGACACAGACACACGCGCGTGCAGCAGCAGCAGCAAAACAAAAACAGCAATAGCAAAAACAAAAACATTCCCCCAGCCCTGAAGCCCCAAACCCGAAAGCCGTGAAGCACTGAACCCTGAGCGGCCCTAAACCCTAAACGCTAATCTTTGAATCATCCCTAAACCCTAAACATCCCTAAACCTGAAACCCCCTTCACCCCCTCAGGCCCCGTGACACAAAACTGCAGTCCGGACTACGAGCCCTCCTAAACCTTCCCAAAATCCTTTACCCTAGGGGTCCATGTACCCAAAGAGTATAAGGGTTCCGTTAAAGGCTCCTTTAATCCTTTTAAAGGTTCCTGTTATGCATCTACTGTAAGGGTTCCTTTGAAGGTTCCTTTAATCCTTTAAAGGTTCCTTTGAGGGTCTACTGTAAAGGTTCGATACGGGGTTTGTAGGGTTTAGGGTTTAAGGGTCCGTGTACCCAGTAGTAGAAACTTTGGCCCCAAAGTACCTATAGAGGGACTACTTTAAGGCCGTATATTTTATTTTGGGTAATTACATGGACCCTTAGGGTTATTCAAGAAATATGCCACATTTCGTAGGATCCCTAATGTAGTTTACGGCTTATTCCTTGGTTAACGAATATACTACCTTTGATAGGATCTCCAGTATGGTTCAGGGTACATATCCTTAGTTGGAAGGTCTGGGCTACCAAGAGGGTCCATATATACACTAATATTATGGAATTAGGTCCCCCAAACCATAGCAAGGATGGCCTTTTGGGACCAAAGTCCACAATTTCGTCCATAATGCTAGATATTTTTTTATGGCGTTTCTGGGATACCCTTAAACCCTAAACACTTGCATAATCTAGAACCCTCAAAAGCGAGCCTGCAAAACTACTATCCTAAACCTAAGTACGTATTTGTTGGGTCCTTTGAACCCTCTGGGTCAAGCTGTGACCTTGGTGAGGACGACGTTATGCTTGGTATGCACCGACGTGGCGCCTACAGGGGCTGTATGAATGGTGAGGCCGATACCTGTTTAGAGGTTTGGGTTTCCATGTCCCAGAACTCCCCTTAAAAAGCCTGAACCTTGAACCGCGTAAGCCTTAAATCCTCAAGGCAAGGTGTTAAAACGGACTTCTGGGTACTTTTCAGGCATGGCCCGGCTGGATTCCCTAGATCTAAAGGGGCAGGACCCCTTTTGGGAGCTAGACTCTTCATTTAGGCTCATTTAGGATCCTAATCATAAAGCTAGGGTTTAGGGTTTCAGGCCACCTTCCCAAGATTCTGATGTGAAGGGATGGAATTGACGCTCGTGGTCTAGGAGACCTAAACCCTACATGTTTAGGGATCAGGGCTTCAGGGGTTTAGGGTTTAGGGTTTAGGGATTACGGTTTCAGGGGCTTTGGCGATAACAGTTTTGTTCTTGAAGTGTTCTCCCGGGGTGGGCCATATACACCCTAGGAGCCCGAAACATACGTCTCCCAGTATCTGAACCTGTCTGATTTGTTCCATTAACCTCTGACTCATGTCGCAGTAAATCAATGTGATGTTGTATGGTAGGGGTGGCACCAGTAGCAAAACAGAGACACAGCAATGAAGGTACTTTAGGAAGGCCACAGCGATGTTAGTGTTTATCTGGGTCTCCGGGGTTGAGGTGAGGGCAGAACTGAGAACATGCAAAATTAGTCCGTGTACGCCGTGTCTGAGGCAAAGAGTTCGTGTGTGCTGTCTTGGTCCAAGAAGATCTGTTTGCAAGATGGGCTCCATGGGAAGATTGAAAGGATTGTTGTATTAAGGGTTGCGGTGGCTCCGTCTAACTTACATACCCTCAGCGCCCAAGTACCCCAAACAAATCAGAACATGGAATTTGGGACCGAAAGCCCTACTTGCTAGTTGGGCAGTTGGACAAATAGACCTTTTGAAGAGTTGGAACCCTAAACCCTAAACCCTAAACCCTACACCCTAAACCCTAAACCCTAAACCCAAACCCCTAGCCCTAAACTCTGAACCCTAAGCCCTAGTGCGTTTTCGTTGCACATGCTCGAAATGACAGTTCCAGTTCAAATAGCCGAAGCGTCCTAGGAGCTACCGTGCTTGAACCTCACGGACCAAAAGACCCTTAAAAGTAGGGCCCTGTACCCATGTACTGTGAACCCCTATATTTGGTACATGAACCTGGGTCCAGGTATGGCCTAAGCCCGAAGACCGGAACCCTCAACCCTAGCGCTGAAGCCTTAAATGACCCTTCCTGTAGTCTCCGTTGTAGTTCCTTTTTGGGGTTACCCTTCAGGATCCTTCATATAAAATTGGGTTAAACCAAATAAAGGAACTACAATGGAGACTACAGGTAGCCCCTGCGCCCTGGGCCCTGGGAGTAGCAGGCCCGAGTGAAATGCGCCAGCCAGGACGCGACGATGGGCTCAAAGATTGGGTTGTTGCCTTTGTCAGACGGGTTGTTTCGGGGGTTCCGCTCTCTCGGCTTCACTCTCTATCTAATTATCTCGCTCTCTCTCTCTTTCTCTCTTTCTTTCTTTCTCTCCTTCTCTCTCTCTCTCTCTTTTTCTCTCTCTCTTTTTCTCTCTCTCTTTTTCTCTCTCTCTCTCTCTGTCTCTTTCTCTTTCTCTTTCTCTCTCTCTCTCTCTCGCTATATGTATGTATATACGAGGAGGGATGTTGTGAGGCTTTTGGTTCAAGGGTGCGTTTATGGCGTGATCTATGGGCTCTTATAGGGCTTTGTAAGTTTTGCTGGTTTTGGTGATGATATGCAAAGGCTCTCTACAGTATCCTACGCTTCGGGGGTTTCTGACTACCGGGTCTCATGCACAAGCCGTGCAGTACAGTTGGGCTGCCACAGGTCCCAAAGGTTTGATCTAGGACATTTTCAGGTGGGTAGTTACCGTTATAGGAGCCTTATAGAAGGTCTATATACCTTACAGAAGCCTTATAGAAGCCCAAAAAAAACCCTAAACTCCCCACCTGTAGTTTCCTTTAGTTTGATCTTCAGGGCTTTAGCTTATGCTTTACGACTGGGGCCTTAGCGTGCACAGGGTTTAGGATTGAGCTCATCTCACAAACCTTGCTTGGTACCTCCTGTAGTCTCCATTGTAGTTCCTTTTTGGGGGTTACCTTGTAGGATCCTAAACCCGAAACCCCAAATCGTAAAGCCTTAACTCAGAAACCTTGCCTTTAGAACCCCACAGAACCCCAAAAGGCTGTGAGTCCTCAAGCCGACTGTTTGGGTACTTGTACCCGGCTGGAGGAGCCCTAAACCCTAAACATCCCTAAACCCCACATAGCCTAAGCCCTAAACCCTGAACTGCGCAATTCCGAGATTCCTGGTGCTTGTAGTTAATTTTGCGCCTGAGCTTTTCCACCAGCAATGGACGCTATTGTCTCGACGGTTCCATGGGACTTCATCGTTGGGGCGTGCAACATTGGAGACCAGCGACCCCGCTTGGTGCCCCGCACCCTATCTGCATCTTATTTTGGCGATCACAAGCCTCAACTCGTAAATCCTGGACCGCCTCCGGCGATGTGTCCGAGCTCCCGGCGCTGGACAAGGCTAGTCTCCCGCCTTTCAGCTGGGAGAATTCGAAGGTCGTCGATTGCTTGTTAGAGAAGTCGTACGAGACGGCCTGGTCGCTGCGGTACATCCGAGCGGACATTTGCACTTGGGTGGTGACATGGCTAATTTTTGGGTTTGGTTGTTTAGCCCTATGCTTCCAGGGACCTTAGTATTGGGTCCTTAAGGGGTCTAGGGCCCTAACTATAAGGTCCTTGGAAGCATAGGGTAGGGCTTAAGGGAATTCGGAACAGAACACTTGAATTTACAGTAGAAGCCCAAAAGTTGGAAACCCAATAGCCTCAATCCTAAAAGAGCAATGTATAGGGAATCCAAGCACTATGTGACCTTAATCCGGTTTCCAACTTTTTGGTGTTTACTGTAAGTCCGAGGCAAGGAGGCCATTCAGACTCAGTCAAGACATATCAAGTCCTTGACAGGCAATCTGCAGCGCCACGTGCCATTTCGGGCTTCAGGTTTGGGAATTCGGGTTTAGGGACTTAGGGATTTGGCTTTCGGATTTTCTGTTTGGGGTTTGAGGTTCGAGGTTTCAGGATGAAGCTTCTGGACCAGATGAATGTACGGGGCTATCTGTCGTAGAGAAAAGACTTCATTTAGGTAGTTCTGGAAATTCGGGCACTTTTTCAGGCCACCAAAATAGGACGGCACCCTTATCAAAAGGACCCTAAGCGGACCCCTAAGTTAGAGAGCTACCCATGGGCCCCTAAGTAGTTCCTTTTTGGGATTACCTTATAGGATTCTAAAACAAAAACCAGAAAAAAGGAACTACTTAGTGGCCTATGGGTAGAGAAATAGGATATAATGGTCCGCGCGGGAACCTTAGAGGGCAGAAGCCCCTAAACCCTAACCCCTAAACCCCTAAACCCCTAAACCCTAAACCCGAAACCCCTAAACCCTAAACCCCCTAACCTCTAAAGCAGGAACTCGCAGAAAATGCGCAAATGGCCTTGAACATGTCGCAAGTGGGCCGCAGGCATCGGAAATCCCTGAGTCTGTACACCCAGAGGCCCCTAAGTAGTTCCAGGGTTCCTTAAAGGGATCTATAGGGTTCCTTAAAGGGGCTTAGGGTTTAGGGGGTTTAGGGGTTTAGGGTTTATACCCAGAGGCCCCTAAGTAGTTCCTTTTTTATGGTTTATATTTAAATCCTAGAAGGTAATCCCGACAAAGGAACTACTTAGGGGCCTATGGGTAGTGCCTACTTTGGGGTCTAAAGTTTATGAATGGTACCTACTTGTCGCCATTTGGAGTCTTGGGGTAAGGGTTTCGGTGCCGGACTAGGACTTTGAGATTTATTTGGGTTTAGGAGCAGTTGAGGGTTGAGCTTATTCGGACGTTGGGAGGTGCTCCACTCTAGGGAATTACTTGCAGTCTATGTTGTAGTTCCTGTTTTAAACATTTGGCTTAACAAGTTTTAGACAATAGGGTCCTTTCAGGTAACCTGGCAAGGAACTGCAATGCAGACTATAGGTACCAAGCAAGGTTGGTGGGATGAGATAGGTGTGAGTTGTCATTTTGGGATTGATCGTTGTTGCTGTATTGTTTAGGGAGGAAAATGTTTAGGCCGGGGATGCATGAGAAGAGGCTTCATGCGGAGCCCACCCGAATATGTATGTGATTTCAAAGCTTGAAACAGGCTGAGGAGACTTGGACCGCTGATTTAGTATCCCCGCTGGATATACCCGAGCCCGCAAGCACCCATATAGAATCGCAAACTGTTTCAAAGGCTCAAGAGGGCGAGTTACAGAGTGGAGTTCTTGCACAAGAAGCGCTATCATGGTGTCATGGAGTTTCTGTTAACGTACGACCTGTAGGACTGTAGGCTCGTTGTCCCACACACCCAGAACATGCGACCAAAACCTGCAATCCCATAGTTCCAAGCTCCAGCATTGGCAGTGCGAAGAAGCACAGTTTACAACTCTGGCTGCTCCGCGTGTTGAATGCATTCATGCATGTCTGTCCGTCTTTCCGCCTGTCTGCCTCTCCGCCCGTCCGCCTGTCTGCCTGTCTGCCTGTCTGTCTACACGCCATATGTAAACTTGCACATGTAGGTGCACAGTACATACATGCATGTGATTTGTGTGTGTGCGCGTGACACATGTGTGCCTGCACTCGAAACAGAAGGATTCCGAAGACCCTGAGTTTGTTTTTGCATCTTCTTGCAGCCCAGATCCTAAACCTTGCCCCTGACCCCAAACCCTAACCCTTAGCATCAAAATAGCCCAAAAGCCTTATATAATAGGGTCTTTGGGCCCAAAAGCCTTAAAATATGAGTCCTTCGAGGGTAAGGGTAATGCTTGGGCACAAGCATCCCGGAGCCCGATTCCAATGACTAGGGCCGCAAACCAGAAACCTGAGCGTGAAACCTTAACACGCTGAGGGGTTTAAGGTCATAGGGTTTAGGAATTTAGGCCAGGGGTTTAGGGTTGAGGGTTTACCACGCTCAAAAAAAGCCCCTCAATTGATTGCCTTTAAACCCTAAACCTAAACCCTAAACCCAACCCTAAACCCCTCAATTGATTGCCTTTGACGGCTCCTGGAAGGTATGTGGAAATCTACCTGATGTCGAAGGCCATGTCTCGGTTTGGGGCTTTGGGGGTGCACCGTAAGGGTCCAAGTACCTACCCATAGGCCCCTAAGTAGTTCCTTTTTGGGACTATCTTATAGGATTTTAAATATAAGCCATAAAACGGAACTGCTTAGGGGCCTATGGGTAATAATCATATACTCTTCTGAATACAAACCTACAAAACTACCATCCGTGACCCAAGTACATGATTATTAGGTCCTTTGGACCCTTAGGGTTAGGGCAGTGGACCCTAAACCCTAACCCCTAAACCCTAAGTTAGAGATCTACCCTTATAGTAACCCTTAAATCCTACATCCTTATGGTACCCCTAAAGGAACCCCCGAAAGGGGGACACTAGTTTAGAGAACTTAGTTTTTAGAGGTCAT
>CAJNJA010007673.1:0-15967 GCA_905231915.1 Symbiodinium necroappetens
ATATAATGTATATATATATATATAATATATATAATATATATATTATATATATATATTATATTATATATATATATATATTATATATATATATGGCTTGCACCTGGAAACGACACGGCAACATCGGATGCCTTTGTTTCGAGCCTTTAGTGGCTAATCAATAAAAACACGTTTTCGCCGTTCATCTTTTGTCCACGTAGCTGACCAACGGTGACACCGCACATGTCACTCGAAACGAAGATCACTGTTACCAAGATATTCGGAGCTATCCAATTGCTATGGTTGGTTGTCAGTGTGGTGTACCCGCTTCCGACTTATTTGGCTTTGTGGTTTCCGACATTCGCCGAGGCTCTTCAGGTGACCTGCAACTACATCCTCGCGCGTCCGAGAAAAGCAGATGTATGTACGCGCGTGCTCTTGCTGGCCCGTACTTTCAGGCCTGCTTCGTGCAAGTCCAATCTAGTTCATCCACGAAGCCTTTGCATTCTTCAGACACCTTAGTCTGGCGTATGGAACTAATCAAGATTTTCACTGATTGTCTGTCGTTCTAAAATCAAAAAACTCAAAAAACCAGGAAAACTTCCCGGACAGAAGCCAGACCACTGCAACTGCACCAGCAGCATGGCAGACAGCAGTTGCTCCGCCATCGCTCGACCCTCGGCCGTAGCATGCAGCTTCTGCGGAACGGGTGTCGTAACACGCAGTCCCAGAGCCTTGGCTTCGCGGCACATGCTCAGGAGCGGTGTTGTTGCAGTCGCGGTACGGGCACGACCATGGACAGGCTGACTTGGCCTGCATGGATCAGATCGCAGCTCAACAAGAAAGCTTGCGTCCTGTGTACAGGCGCCGCTCAGCTGTCTCCAGCCTGCAGAACCTGGCTCCTCCTGCAGGAGGAGGCTGTTGCCCTGCAGCAGCGCCTGGACTCCTGCGGATGTCTCACAGCTCTGTCTCTGCTTTCGAAAAACTGTCGGCACATGAGGAGACATTAGCGGCTCACCGGCTCACCACCCTCCCTTCAATTGCTGAGAACAGAGCACAAGTACAGAACAGTTGAGTGCCCATCTGTGGGAATGGCAAGTTATTTCGCATCGTGCAGGCACTTAGCACTCATCAGTTTCATCAGCATGTTCAGACATGTTCAGACGGCGGGTCAGAGGGCCGGTCGAGCAGACTATGCGAACCGCTTGTAGGTGCTATTGTTTGACGCGCTCCGCCTGTACACCCTGAGGCAGAAATCCCAGCTGTCCGTCGCGAAGATCCGCAGGATGAATGTCTCCCGACTTCATCCGCCGCCAGAAGTCCACAGCACTGGGCTCGGCAGAAGGGCTCTCAGCCTGGGGGTGACAAAGCCGGACAGCCCAGAGTCTTCGAAAAACGCTTCCTGGGTCAAAGCCCTGAGGCTCAAACGTTAGAGGCTGGCTGGGCCTCCGCCTCCTTCTCCGGCGGCGTGGCGATCGGAGTCACGGGCCTTTTGAGGTTTGCAGGCTGAGATCTTCGGGCTCCGGCAGAGCGGCTCCAGGGTTTCAACGTCGTTGTGCTTCAGACTTTTGAGGGCGGGACTGTAGCACCGGGCATGTGTCCGGCGTCGTACGGCCGACGCGGCCGGGAGGCTGCTGCAATGCCTCGTCGTCTCTCGAGGCCCGCCTCAGTCTTGCGGGCGCAGATTCTGGATTGCGGGCCCGGGTTTGGCTCGTGCAGCTTCCGCCAGCCTCCTGCGTTTCGCAGAAGTCTGGACCGGCCGTGAGGAGGCAGAGGCAGAGGAGTCCGAGTCTTCCGAGGCGGAGGAACTCCGAGGTTTCCTTGGCTGGGACCCAGCTTTCCAAATGGGCGCCATGGCCTTCCTATGCCTGCGAGACACTTCTTCTCGGGATCCAGCTTCTGGGCCAGGGCTTCGATCCTTCAGGACAGCGGCTTGTCTTGAAAAGCATGAAACCGTCGACCGGAAAGTCTCATCACTCCTCCGCTGCAGAATGTCGTTCTCTTCGTCGGCCTTCCTCGCGCAGGCCCCGTTCAGACACCCCGGGTCCGGGTCTGCAAAACGGGCCTGGAATGTGCCAACCCGGGGGCTGTAAGCTTCGGACTCAGGGCTTTGAGTCCCGGAATTTTCTTGGCGCTGGGAGCTCTGTGTACAGGCGTGAACGGGGCCGGGGCAAGGCAAGACAGAACGGAGCAGAACGAAGGACGCTGACATAACATCGCTTGGCCTGCCGAATATGCAGCAAAGCTCTCGCTCCTTTCTCTCTCTCTCTCTCTCTCTCTCTCTCTCTCTCTCTCTCTCTCGCTCGCTCTCTCTCTTCCACGCCTCCTCCTCTCCTCTTCGGGATCGAGAGCAACGAGCGCTTGCGACGAGGCCGCTGCGGCCTCTGGCAGTGATCCGCTGTGCCCAGCGGCCGGCCCAGCGGGCGGCGCAGCGGCCTCCATCGGCTCCACCGGCGCCACGGCTTCAGCACGGCCACTCGGCGTGACCAACTCGAGAGCTGAGGCCACTGAACTCAAGTCCCGTTTTGAACCCCCTTTGTCTCCAACTGAAAGCCTGTCATAGGGCAGGCTGGGCTTTGGCCTCTCTGACTGTGTCTGGAGCTGAGCTCATGTATGCTTTTCATGTCATCTCCTACTGCCAGGCTCATTCTATGAGCCAGCACCGCTCGACAACAGGCCGCTTGAGACCCAAAGCACATTCTGCGTAGACCACCGCCGGCCGTCTGGAAGCTATAGGGGTAGGATCTTTTGGAGATTCCGGAGCTCGAAGGCAGAAGGCCCCAAAGTGGCCCAGCAGGGAGAGCATCTAGAGCATCTAAAGGCGAACATCTCGGCTCCTGCGAAACGGTGCCGTCGACCTCCGACTCATCGGAGGAGTCCGCTCGGCGGAAGCCCTGAGAAGCATCACGAACGTTCCTGAACAAACCAAATCGAATCCTCAAAGCCTCAAACTGCCCAAACACAAATCCAAGACGGCCAGGTCAAAAAGCCACCCACACACGGCATGTAGCGGTTTGTCGAATCCTCAGGCCGGCCCCTGCGCTGAAGGTCTGTGACAGGTCCCTGTTGTTGCTGGCCTCCTGGTCCTTGCGATAAGACAGCAACCCGACGGTGGAGATGGCGCATAACGCGAGAAACACGCCTCCACGAGCGCGAGATTGCGGCATGCTTTCGAAGACGTTTCTTGGGCGGTGTACTGTAAGGAGAAAAACAGGAAGGAGTGCGAACAGGCCAAAAAAAATCGCGATCTCACACCCAGCTTTGGCATGTCTTCGGGGAAACAACTCAGTTCAGGACTTCACGTTGAAGTTTATCTGTTCTTGGGCTGAGGCTTCAAGGCTGCCACCAGGGTGAACTCAGAAACGTGTGGAGGGCTTGAGGCTTCATGGACATGGCACTCGCAGCACAGCCGATGGAACGTGAATTCGTGCTCCGAATCGCTTCAGCTCGCTTGTGCGCTCACAGAGCTCAGGCCCTACATCGGATTGCTTTCGGTAGGGAGCCCCTCTGCATTGCTTACTATTGGGAATAGGCTGCTGATTCATGGCCAGGGTTCAAATCCCATCCTGAAACTCTACGGCTGGTCAACCCAGAGCCCTGAATACGTCCGAAATAATTGAACCCCCGGAAGCTCCTCAGATTCAATCCCGGGAATCAACCGAATGCTGTGAACCATCGAGCAGAAAACCTGCAGGCCGCGCCTGGCACCAGGAACTTCAAGTCGCTCTTGGGATCCTGCGACACCCGGCACTGAATCGCTTGAGGCCTGCCCGGCATGCCTGCATACATGCGTACATCTGTGCATGCTTGCGTGCACACAGCATCCCCGAAACAAGTCTTGAATCACCAACACAGTCTTGCAACCGCCTTGAATCCTTCAACACCCAGCCGCCCAGCAACCTGCTACGCCCAGCCTGCACGTAGGCCACCACAGCCCCGGTGACCATCCCGAGGCCGACACAGAGGGGGAAGCCAATGGCGTTGCCCATCATCCCGATGCCTGCAAGTCTGCAAGCTTCGGAGGCCTGAGGCTTCGAAAAGCTTTAGGAACTCCATGAATCCATGAAGTCTCCCCCACACAACACATGCTGAGATTCCACATGAGGCCCGTCCACGCCTTTGCACAGCAGGATGTTGGCCAAGTTCCAAACCTAAGGTGGCGCAGCGTCTGTGCAGGAGCTGTTTTGGCTTGTTTGGTTGAGTGTTTAAACAGCACTCCACGAAGCAGCAAGAAGCTGCGGCGAAATCTTGTGTGAACCCAGAACACGCACCTGACGTGAAAAATATAAGTCATGCGGCGCTGCTAAACCGTGTGCTGCCGAGGTTCTATACCGCCGAACATTCCCCAAAGATAGCCTTGGCACGTCGCCCCAAGCTCGCAAGCCCCGTCTTCCTGCCCCAAACTGCAAGCAACTTTTCCAAGCATGGTTCAGGGTCTTGGACGCTTTCTACCGCGACGGGGAAGGATCCTGACATCGCTCCGACACCAAAGCCGCAAGAAACTCTTTCCATTCCGTCGTCGGCCATCCCCTTGAACACAGGCGCAACTGAACGAGCCTTTTTCCAAGGTTGTCCTCAGACCCTCGAATCCTCAAAGCGCTTGAAAGCCAGCAAACCTGTCTACCGAACTCGCAGGCCCCGACTCAGCTCCTGTACGATGCGAAGTGGGCTGAAGTCCCCTACCCAAGCCGTATTCCACGGACATCCGGCATAAGCTGACAGATGCATGCTTACAGGTCATGCCAGGCTGCATTCCGTCGTGTGTCCAACACCTGGGGCTTGTGGTCAACGAAACAAGAAGCTCGCAGCTTTCACATTGGCATTCTTGGAGGGGGCATCATGACCCCTTTGCAATTGGGGGAGTGCGACCATGGTGGAGCATCCTATGAGATTCTGCATAACGATAGGAGATTTTGGCTTCATAGGGTTCCGGCCATCTAATGGCCAATCCTTATAGTAACCTTCGTGCCGGTAAAGCACCGGAAATTTCCTCCAAGTAGGGCGTCGTGAAATCCTCGGCCAGGCCGGAGACACATCCCAGACCCGAAGCCTAACAAACAATTTTCTGAGCAGCTTAGCTTAAGCATGTAAGAGTTTTCGAAATCCGCTTGGATGAACTACAATCCGTAGATGAAGTCGAAACGGGCAAGTGCACTTGCAGCAAGCATGAAAAACTAACACAATACATCCGGGCTGCTGTCCAGTGCTCTTAAATGGCGGGGACGTGTTCCTGACTATGACAAGACGATGGGCAGCAAGTTCAAGACAGAATGGTAGCATATCCCGTCGCTGTCGGATTACGGAAAGGGCGGCAGTGCCGAAGGGACTGGAGCCCGTTGAAGATTCGGACTGCTGAAAGCAGAGTTGTGGACTTGGGCTGCAAGGCCGCAAGATGGTTCCGCGCTTCGCGATCCAGCCTCGATACTTTGCATGTCCATCCAACGATTGGCAACACTTTGTCGTCGGTTGGAAAAGCGATTCGCCCAAGTAGCAGCAGAAGCAAAGTTGCACTGACAAGAATGTACGCATAAAGGGCCGACAATAGCTGCACTAGCGTGCTGCAGCCGTTTTTTGTCCCTACACGGTACACTTGTTGGAGACGACCGCCATCTGACATGACAACCATAACAAACAATGGATATCCGAGCCCGGTTCACACGACTTGTACAATGCAGCCGTCTGTCGGACATGTTGCAAGATGTTGCAAGCAACACAACTGCTTTCAGCGAGAGGGTGTTCTCCAAAGACCACAAGGGCTGCTGCACCATTATCCTGAAGTCAACCTCCTGCGCGAAACCACCTTGGAATTCATTTTGCTGGGTCCGGAGATGGTGGAAATGGAAACCACGCGGGCATCCTGCCGGACCTCCGGAGCCTCAGCATCCCACAGGAACGGAGGTCGCGGACAACATCTGGAGTCATGAGGCCAAGTTCCACGAGCTCAGTTCCGCCGGACCCTGAGTTCCTGTCAATCTCACGTCCTGCCGCGCAGATCTACGAAGGCTCCCGCAGCAGCGCTCTGCCGGTCGAAGCGGTCAGGGGTTCCCACAGCGATTCCCCCTTTCCCAATCCCCTCCGCAGACCGACTCTGTCAGCGGGTTTTGGGCTTGCCGGGGAGCACCCCCCCGCAAATTTGGGTGCCCACCGAAACTCCCACCCCCCCAATCCTCCTTCCTTCACATCTTTTGCCTTCTCCTGAACTTGATGCCTGAGCCTTGGAATTCTGGGGCTGTGTGGGCTGTGTTTTGTACCTCACCTGCGTGACCTACCCTGCTTCGAGTACTGCCGGGCCGAGGCGGACGACACGAAGCGTTTAAAATGAGTTCAGCGCAGCAGAGCCCGAAGACTGCAAACCCAGCATCCAAAAGCCTGCAGCCAGCAAAGCCAACTGCCTTCAAACCTTGGAGAGCTATGCGATTTCTAAGCCAGCGCTGAGGTTCGTAGCGCTCTCCACCGGATCCAAAACTGCCCCCAATGAAGCCGACAACGAAGCCGGTGATTAGAAAGGACAGCGTGAAGTTGACGTAGTACAGCCTCAAGATTCAGCCAAGGTTTCTGGTGGTGTGCAGATAGCGAAGGAGACGATCTCGACTCTCGAAGCGGGCGTTCCGGCCCTTTCTTCCATCTAATCCTGAACCTTGGGGGCCTCTCACTGAAGCTCAAGGGAGTTGGCGAGGGGCTGGAAGGCCATGACCTGTCAGGGACTCCGTGCACGACATCCAAAACAGCAAGCCTGCAGACCTGGGGCTGTTGTGAGCGCTTTTCGAATGGAATGTCTGACACCGTCAGCAACTGCCAGGAGCGAGTTCAACCATGCGGGCCACTCCATCAGCATCCGATGAGCATATCCACACCTTGCCCGCAGCCTTCGCTTCTCGAACGCTTCAGAAAGCACCAAAGCCCAAGCTTCGGCCCTGGAGCGCCTTGGAGGCAAGGACCAGGGTGACGCTCCAGCTGCCCCAGCATATCAGGGCCCCGAGGGCCATCACAAGGCCCAACGAGTAGCTGGTAGGCACCTCTTCTGCTGTGGGCTGGTACCTTTGCCTCTGAGTTCCAGGACCTCTTCTCCTTCGTGTTTCAGAGTGTCGGGGTACAGGCGAGGGCAGCTGTTGAGCTCAGGGCGTTTTTTCTGTATCCCCCCTTTTCCCCGCCATGCTAGTGTTGGTTTGAAGGCGGATACTGTACTTCTTCGACTTCAGTGTCGGGACGGACGTTGCGGCCAGGATCAACGGAAGACCAACAAGCAAGAACTACGTATGTGCTTTGGCAAATTTGGGGCTTTCAGTGGATCATGCCAAAAAATAACCGGCTCGGAAGATTCGAGATGTTGCCGAGCGCTGATCATAGAAAAATCTTGAGTCCAAACAAGCTCTGGGAATTGAGCCTACGCCCGAGCACGAGACTGGTAGTGAACTGCAACATCGCAGTGCTCGACGGGACATGGGAAAGCTATCTCACTTGTAGAATACTGAGCGGACACCTTCCATGTCTGCGTATGAGCCGAGTTCGTCTGAAGCCCCCGGGCCCAGCCCCGGGCCAAGCCCCGGGAACATTCCGACATCCCTCCTAAACTCCAGATCTTCCATGATCTTCCGGGGCACGAACATGGCAACAGCTCTCGCGGCAGAGGATGTTCTACGAAGCCGGGCTTCGGGTTCTGTCGTGAAGGGGTTCTCGGGTTAGGGCTTTGGAGCGGCTGCTGGTGGTGTTCATCGTGATTTGGAGTTGGCAAAAGGCAGGGTATCAACTTCTACCTTGTTGAAACTCCTGCATGGTTTGATACAGTGCTACGGGCTTGCTGCATCGGACTTAAAGCCGCACTGACCCTGCAGCCTTACAAGGCCGGTGCGTGAGATCGACAAAGCTTGCTCAATAGTCGGCACTCACACTGCAGCCATCATGTGGAAAAAACGGCATCCAACATACCAGGCTTGAATCCGAGAAGCACCCGTCGAGCTATTCCATGCTGAAGGTCTCTGGGGTGTGCAGCCAAGCATCATTTCTGGGATCCACACTGTTTAAGGCTTGCCGATATCTGGGCTCGTGGCCCACTTTGCCGTGCGCGGGCGCGGGGGCTGCGTGGCGTTGCCTCGCCTCCACAAAGCAGGAACTTCAGGTCCGAGCAGCCCCCCCTAAACTCCCTAAACCCTGCTGGAAAATCTCGGGTCCGAAGGATTTGAAGGGTTCAAAAGGGAAATGAAAGCCATCTTTGCCCCGCCACAGTGGCGGCACCTCAAGGCTCAGCGTGGTCAGCTAGCTAGCCCGAGGCACCCAGCTTTCTGCTTCAAACTTAAGTCAGATTAGTCAAGCCCGTAGAATTTCTTTACCTTGGATCCGTAAACAACTTGCGAGAACGCTGAGCGCCAAGTGGCTACGTAGTGCTGCATTGTTGGATGCTAACTCCCATCGCAGGCACTCCGTCTAAAATAAAACATGTGGAACAGGAACCCTGACCCAAGAGCTTGGCAGTCCTAGCCCTAGCCACAAACTGCAACTGCATGGTCATAATCCGCTCTACGGCATCCCCCGGCCGGCTGCCAAGAGGCCCTGACACACTCAGCCCCCGCAAACTTCCGGCTCGAAGGCAGAAAGCCCAAAACATGAACCTGGACCCAGAACTGCGAGACCCTAGGCCGACAGGCCGAGGCCCTGGCTCGGCTCTGCCCGCGTGCCCGGCAGAACGCGCTCTCGCAGGGCTCGAGCATCGGGGCCTCTGCCCTGGCGCTTTGAGCGACTTCCAGAAACACCTCCTGCAGGAAAAGGGGGAACCCCCAAGATAAAGGAGGAAACTTGCGTGCGACAGCTCGGCCAGCACCAGAAAAAGGGCAGAATGGGCAAAAGTCTGAAAAAGCGGGATGCAGCAACAGCGGCAGGAGCAGCAGCTGTAGAGGTGGCGACAGCATTGACGGCAGGAGCAACCGCTGCAATACTCGGAACAGCAGATACCGCGCCTCTTGCAAAGCAACTTCGGGCAGGTTTGGATCCACCACCCGCGCCTGGAAAAGGCTCAACACTACTAACTACTGCAGTAGCTGTGTCGAACTACGAACCTCTTTCTGTGTGCTCCGACTCCGCCACGACGATGGCGGCGACGACGACGACGCTGTTATATGACTTCACACTGCCGCAGCAGTAGAAGTATTGCTGCGTGTTGCCTTCTTCTGTGTTGGAGTCTGCAGTCTACAATTGTCGCTACAAGTGCTATTGATTTGTATACTCATTCAACGAGTGGCGACAATGTTCGCCTGGTTGAAATTGCGACACTACCTATACCGGTGGTGGTCAAGCGTGAAGGCTCTGCTAAGGCTCCCAACTTCCACCAAGGGCACCGACGAAGCCACAGAACCAGTGCGCCCTGCACCTCCAACACTTGAGCTTGGAGAAGATATTATGCCAGTTTTGTTGAGCTTGCAGCGTCCACAGCGGATCTGCATACGGAATCATGAAAACATGAAGGATGTGGGGCAGCAGGGCGTTACAATACGGTCTCAACTGTCAGGTCTTGGAGAGATCCGAAACCGCCGAAGAGGTGCTGCGCCTCGGCCTGCATCCAAAACTCTGAACTTCGAAAGGCTCCGCTCTGACCCGCAATTCACAAAACTGCAATGGGAGAAATGACCGCCCACCTCCGGCACCTGTCGTCAGGGGAACCTGTTGCAGTGGGCCCTTGGGCTTCCATGGGAGCTGCTCTACCCCAAATGATCTCAGAAAGCCGGATTCAGTAGTCGTGGTCGCAGCGGATGAAAGCAGCAGCAAAGCCAGCAGTGCCGAAGCTGGTGCTCGTTTCGGACAAGGTACGACAGCGTTGAACCTCAAGCCGACATCTCATCTTGCTCGGAACCCCAGTGCATGAACACCCGATCATCCATGGATGCCGACTTGCAAGGTCTGCCGAGAAGCTTTCGATACCAAAGAACGCCCTCTAAAAACCCAAACACCATGGTCTCGTCCCATACCTGATCTGACATGGAAGCCTAAACTCGCAACGCCTGCACCGACGCCTTCAGCGTCGACAGGGCGGTGGGGCCCCAGGTCTCGGAGGTTGCGGAAGCATTCTTCAAAGACAACGGCCAGGGGCACGACACTGCTGATGCCGAAACTGTCGTTGATGCTGATACTGCTGATCATGACGCTGACGATTATCATGATGGTGATGATGATGATGATGATGATGGCGATGGGCATGTGAGAGTGGGATTTGGATGGGGATAATGGTATTGAAGCTGATGACTATGGAAACCGCATCAACTTTTGGTTGACACTCTTGCCATAACCAATCACAAATCACAAGTCGAGGTTCTCCTTAGTCATGACGTCTGTGCACCGCGCTTGGCCTCATGTTGACTGACCGAAATGGAACATGATGTCGTCGTCGACGTGTTTTGATTTCAGCCCTTCTGGTTTAAACAATTCGCTATCATCGTTCTTTGTCGTCTGCCTGCACTTGATGTTGTAGTGTAGTTCGTACTCCACCTGTCAATTCTCATCATACTATCCTTCCGAAGTTCCCATCTTTCTGGATGAGCAAACTCAAGCTCGGAATGCCCTATTGCCGCATCCTGGGTCGCTAAGTCCACAAAGTACATGAACCTTGTTGCAATATCAACATCATCGTCGTCATGGCAATGTTTCACCCCGAACATCTCGGCCGCCGTCCATGCGCTCGTGCTGCTTCGACCTTTGTCACTTTGAGGACCCAGGAAGGGCACACGCCATGGGTTCAAAGTTGAGTTAAGCCGCAGTCTAAGATCGGATGCCGGGGTTGCGTTCATAGTTCGAAAGACTGTCTCGAGTTTCGTGGGAACAGTAGTGGAGCTGAGTCCCACATACGAAAAACCAAACCACGTCCTCTCGAGCTCCTGCGACGACTTCGGGCCACGAAAGCGCACGAAACCCCTAATGAGCCCAAACCCTGAAATTCAATCGAGGCTGTTGGGTCTGGAGTTTTGAGGCTTCTGCCCTTGCCTTCGACCCTGTCCGGCTCGGGCACCCGACACACCATCCAGCCAGATGACACCGCGCTCGAACTGAATGGCGCTAAGGTTTCTTCCGAGGGGCATTTAGACATGTTCACATTGCGTGTTCAGACGTGTTGTTGTGCTGTTGCTGCTGCTGCTGCTGCTGCCGCCGCCGCCCACGGCAGCGGATGTGGTGGTGGTGGTGGTGGTGGTCATGATACTGCTAGGCTTTGTGCTTATTCTGGCTTTGCTGGTGCCACTGCGGCTGACAGTGCTGGTTGTCTACACCGGATGGTGACGATGCTGAAGATGATGACAATCATGATGATGATGATGAAGAAGAAGAAGATGATGATGATGATGATAACGAGGTTGGTGATGTTGATGATGCTGGTGATGACGGTGATTCAGATGATCATGATGATGATGTTGTTGATGATGATGATGATGACGATGACGATGACGATCCTGCAATCATCATGGTGGCATCGTGTCAACTATGGTGGACTTTGTCCATCATGACCCCATTCATCTTGACTATCACGACACTGACCACTGTGGCGGCGAGGATGATGGAGGATGCAAGGAGGTGGTGGAGGCGGAGGAGGAGGATGAGGAAGAGCGCATGACTGCAAGTGAGGCGAGTGCCACGCTCTTGCCACTGACTCCGTTCGATCAGATTCGATCAGCTGCCGGATGACATAGGAGCAAGCACCACAGCAAGGCCTTTTGGCACAGGACACAGCGACAGAAGACTTCGTGTCAGCCGGTAAGAGGACACGCCCTTGACATTCCGGAGATCACCAGAGGCCAAGAATGCAGAGAGCATCTGGAGCGACAGAGTACGACAGAGTCAATGTGCAACAGGATTCGGTGGGCTGTACCAGCGAGCAAGAGAAGCGCGAGACTCCAGATCTTTGTTTGCGGGGCCTTGGTTGGCAGCAGCACGTACCTGGGTTTGCAAATGTCGGTGGACTTGTCAAGCTCGTGCTGTGGAGAGAAGTCAAGGATGTGCGAGAGGTCCTCTACAGTTCCCTGTCAGTTTGCTCCCAGGGAACATACCAAACACGAACTGTACTAGGGAGGCCTGCAACACGAATGCGTGCTTGCGTGCTTCGACATCGATAGCAATACCAGCTACCCGACTGCACGGAAAGCTCAACTTCGAACAACACTACAAGCCAATAGAATGCCACACGCCTGCAGAAGAGAAGCGGGGAAGAACAGGTCACCCTCTCAGAGATCTGGGGCTGCTCGCTCAATGATTTCGTCGTCGAAATCCAGCTCGGGCTCGGGGAGGCAATCCTCCGACGCACAGCAAAACACGTGCGAGGGTCTACATGATCAACACGATCAACATGATGGCTCTCATCACAACGAGTCTCAGATGCTTCGGATCATCACCTACAATGGGACCTACAAGTAAAGTATTCCTCATGGCATGTGAACCACACTGGTCCCTCTGAACCTGACAGCCCACATGGCTCAGAACATGTGGAACAACACATCCCGAACATCTGAAGAAATGCAGGTTCAGGGTGATGTGCGAGGGCGTACCTGTGTACCCTTGGGTTGTTTTCAGCGAGCGGAGAATTTAGGTGGGAGGCTCGAAGCACTCCTCGTGCAGCGACGAGGAGCAATCGGACTCATTGGAGCCTGCTTCAGGCCGAGAAGCTTCAAGCGAAGCAAAACAGAAGGGCTGTTGAGTTCCGGAACAAGAAACAGCCGGTGCCCTGTCAAGTCCAAATAGTTTAAACGGACGCGCCGACTCCCCCACTCCGCCACAGCTCCGCCCAAGCACATCCTGAAGCGCCTCGCGAGGTCGCTTCCCTCCGCTCCGCATCGTCGACCTCCCCAGGCTCTGCCGAGAAAATTTCATGCCAATTAACGGAAAGAAGAGTCTTCTGTCTGTGTCTCAAGATCTCCCCGGCTCACTCCGGCTCTGACTCGGCAAAGCGGCGCCGGCGCCTTGCCTTTGCAACTTGCCCCGAGCGCGAGCGCGGGGAGCCTTGCACGGCAGGGTCCAGACACCCAGGCTCCTAAAGAAGCCCCGAACCCCGCTCGGCACGCCTCTCAGTGACTCCGGGGCTGCGGAGACGGGACGCACGTACCTTTCCAGGGTTGGGGTCGCATGTGGCAGTCTCCCATCTTCCTTCGGACCCTTTAGAAACTTCCACTTCTAGATGTGCAAGATGGGTGCATCACAACCCGAAGCCGAATTGAGAGCCCGGAAACAAGTACTAAACCTCAGTCCCCACTGACAATTGTTGGCGCACGACACGAGCCGATCAGAGTCGTGGCCTGCACTGTGCATGTGTTTCTCTCAAGAGCTGCTTTGCACGGCTCGGCATAGGATCCGGGCCTATATCTTGACTTTCTTTGAGCTCGGCATCCGGGAGCAGTGGAACCATTGAAGGCGAGTATCATCGGGTTGAGGGCTTGAAGTGGGTTGCGGGATAAGGTGCATTGAGACTCTGTAGCTTCCAGTGTTCCCGGCAAACGACATATCGGCTTTGCCACTGTTTTACCCCTGCAAGACTGCAGAATGAAGCCCTAAAGCCACTACACCGCAGGACTGTGATTAAGCCACATCGAGACCTGAATCGCTTGAGCCCCGGTATTTACCCCAGACTCAGTCAGAGAAGGGAAGTCTGAACAATGGTAGCGTGCCTGCACGAAGGCCCTGTCCTCCGCCTGCGCCGACGGAATTTCTCAACGGCACGGCATCTTCTTGGCTTGGGAAAACCCAGCAACTTCGGCTGTCTTGGCCCGGCCCAACGTGCAGACGAGGAGACGAGCCCTCAGCTGTGAACTAGTGAAACTAGTGCCCATTTATCCCAGGCGATCCCAGGTGAACGTGCACCGAAGATCCAAAGTAGCTCCAATGACTTCGAAATCACGGAGCCTGTGGACTGGAGCTGAAATTTCAAAGCACCTGCGCTGGGGAATGACAACGATTGGCTTGGAAACCTCTGCGTCGAGCTCTGACAGACGAAGTGGTGACGGCCGCTGGCGATTGTGGCGGCTAGGGCTAGTATTGCGGTTCTCCGTGGTGATGGTGCTGATAGCGAAAATCGCGGCGACGGTCGTATCCATCCTCTTCAGGTGCTGCCGCTAGAACCACCAACAACACCACCACTGCTGCCCCTCATCATCCCGCATCCCACTTCTGCTCCTGCCACTGGTGCCTTAACTTGCTGCAATCGCTGATTTTGCTCTGAGTTCCGCGTCGCGCAGCCTGACCTACACCTCGCGGATCGCAATCTCAGGCCGGGCCTCCTGAGTTGGCCAAGAGCTGTGACAGCTGCGGCGACAAGGAGGACCTGCAAGGCTCAAGGGCTTTCAGCCTGCATTGGCACGAGGGCTTGTTGCCCCAAAACGAAACCGGGTTCCTGGCTCCAGCTGGATGGCGGCATCAGAGGCTTCCACCTGGGGAGTGTTCTACATCTCGTTGACACAACCGAATCGCAGAAGCTGTGGTCCTTCTTGTGTGTGGAATTGGGATACTTTGTCCGGCATTCTTATTCTTGAGGTGTTCGGCGTCAGGGTCAAACGGTCAGGTGCTTCGGTAGGTTTGGGGCATTTCACAAATTCCTGAGCACTGACCAATCCAAACCACAGGCCCAACATGCCTTCGGCACAGCTGGCACCTGCGGATATCCAAGGGGCATTTGGTATGGAAAAACACTCAGCCTGGGGGCCGAAACGAATGTCATCCATCTTGGCATTGACTACACGCAGACGGAGCTTGAAACTGGCTTTGCTCGTTCGGGGGCAGGTTACCCTTCTGCCCTGCTCTGTTACATAGGCGCTCCGTGACCGGTCTCATCAGGTCTCACACCAAAAAGGCAGCTCAATAGCAGTAACAATGTCTTGAAGACCAGGGTGCTTGCTTATATGCTGTTATCGGCAACGCACGAACGACGATCATGCTCGCCAGAAGTGTACGTGCCAAGCTCCGCACGCAGCTGCAGAATCTCAGGGGCCTTTGAGCGCCCTTTTGAACCCCGAAAGCGAAAGTCCCCATCAGGACAAAGAAACCGGCAGAAGAGCTCTGCAATGCCTTGCCCATTGCGGTGCCAGGGTCCGAGGAAAGAGCACCCGGCGGTTAAGGGCTCCTTGACTCTTCAGTTCCGCGTTTTGGGCATCTATACCATGCGACCTGTGGTGTCACAAGTTTCTCAAGTGAACATACATTGACTCGCTGAGCCACTTTATTGCATCGTGAATGCCTGACATGCTGTTGGACTTTGCATCGCCCATCTGTCTGCTTGTAAAGACAAGCATGAAGAGAGATTCAGCCAGAGTGGCAGGGCACCGAATGCCTGCTGCTGTGGTGTATCCTCCACACCCATGCCCGAGGCCCTCATGGTTTCTGAAGCAGGAGAACCATCTACCAACCTCCAGCACTACTGTCGGCCTGCTCTGCAAGTCACAACAGCCTCTACTACAGACCTCAGCCGGGAAGAAGCCGACAAACACAATAGTGTATGCTCAACTGTTCGTGGACGCCTGGGCACACATGTCCACAGACACACACACACACACACACAGAGACAGAGACAGCCGAATGGAACGTGCCTCTGCAGGTCTCTCAAAGCTCACCTCCGGACCTGCTCTAAAAGATTGATTCCCCACACCCTCACGGGCGTTTTTGGCTTTCTATGCGCCATGTACAAGTTTTCTCAGGCCGAGGCCGACGCCGAAAGGCTACGAACCGGAACTAGTCAGCGAAACCCCAGCGAGGGGCTTGGGGTGCAGCCTCTCGCCAAAATCCAGCGAAGAGGCATGGTCCTGCTGCCGCTTTGCGGGTGGCAGGCACGAAGAAAACCGGCCACGCAACTGCAGGTGTATCCGCATGCACTCGGCAGGCGCGGCTAAGGCGAACGTCCGGTCTACGAACGTCCAGCCGAGAAGAGACAGGGTATGACAGGGTCCAGCTTGGTGCTGCAGGCTGATAGATACATAGATAGATACATAGATAGATAGATAGATATATATATATATATAGATGTTAGTGGATCCAGTAAATA
>CAJNJA010007675.1:0-23866 GCA_905231915.1 Symbiodinium necroappetens
CAGAATTGTCAGCCTGTGCAACTCACCTGGACGGTGATGGGCATGTTGAACAATCCCATTTACCGCATCAAGATCCACCGGGAAGGCAGCAGGATGTGGTTCGAGCATCCAACTCAGGGCTCCATGCCGGGCGGCTGGATGACTGATCAAGCAGGTCAGTTCAACGAAAGCTTTGCAGTTGAGGCAACACCGGGGAAGACTGGCGTGGCTCCCTTGCGGCCAGTGGCTGCAGTGTGGAAGGGCGCCAAAATAGACTCCGTGAGTGCTGCGGGTGCCAGTTCTGCCAGCCAAGCCGCGGCCATCAAGCCTACCAAGGCAGGCAAGTTGGTGCAGTCCACGGAGGAGTGGCTTGCAGGAATCAGCATGGAGGAAGTTAAGAAGCATGACAACGAGCAGAGCTGCTGGTTCGTCGTGAAAGGTAACGTCTATGATGGCACTCCTTATCTGCAAGACCACCCTGGGGGAGCTTCCTCCATCCTCCTTGCCGGTGGTCTCGAGGCCACCGAGGACTTTGAAGCAGTGCATTCCTCGCGCGCTTGGGAGATGCTGAAGGACTACTACATTGGCCCATTGAAGGCAGCTTCGACAGAAGCTCAAGCTGCCCTAATTCTACCGAGCTTTAGCAGAGTGCTGCTCAGCATTCTTTCATCTCCGCTGTGGAGCCTGAGTGCTCTCCTCACGCCTTTCAGTGGTCTCCGACGAGCGCTCCTCAAGCCTTTCACGTCACCTGCACCATTCTTGAATCCCCGAGAGAGCCAACAGCTTCAGCTTTCCGAGAAGATCGTTGTGAGCCACGACACCCGAATCTTTCGCTTCAAGCTGCCTTCTCCGTCGATGACACTGGGGCTTCCCACCGGCATGCACATGACACTGAAAGCCAAGGTGGATGGCAAGCCCGTGATGCGGGCGTACACACCCATGACAGATGACAACACCAAGGGGCATGTGGACTTGCTGGTGAAAGTCTACTTCAAGGGGGTGCATCCGAGCTTTCCGGAGGGTGGCAAGATGTCTCAGCACCTGGACAGTATGAAGATTGGGGACTCCATCGACGTCAAGGGACCCATCGGCGAGTTCGTCTACAAAGGCAAGGGCCAATGCCTTGTGAATGGCAAGCCGCGCTTTGTCACTGAGATGTCAATGATCGCTGGCGGCACCGGCATCACGCCGTGTTACCAGGTGCTGGCAGCAATCCTCCGGGATCCGGAGGACAAGACCATGGTGCGACTTCTGTTCGCCAACAAGACGCCCGATGATATCCTTGCACGAGATGTGCTTGAGGAGTTGGCGGCCAAGCACCCCGACCGCTTCGTGCTGAGTTTCACCGTCGACAAAGTCCCTTCCGCAGACGAGAATGTGAGCCCCTCTGATGAAAAGAACTACACCTCAGCGTGGAAAGGTCATGTGGGCTTTGTGACTCCAGCCATGACCAAAGCCTGTTTGTTTCCTGCCAGTGAGGACACCGTGTGCTTGATGTGTGGGCCTCCGGTGATGTTAGAGAAAGCTTGCATTCCAGCCTTGCAAAGCATGGGCTACGTGAATTCCAACATCTTCTCATTCTGAGGTCAGTGGCTCGGTAGGTGGGGCTCGAAGGAGGCTCGAAGCTTGCCTCTAATTTCGGTCCCAATACTAGTTGGAAATTTGTGTTACAGGACGTGCCTTAGTAACCTTGGCATGGAGTGCAAGGTTGCAGGCACACCCGAGCATCATGCTCGCCGATCGTGCAAACAAACAAGATTATAATACGACTTCCGTGTCCCTCCCATTCATTTTATGTTTCTATATTTGCATATATTCTTTATCTACAACCCTAAGCTCTTAACTTAGAGGTATGCAAACTCTTATTCTGAGTAACAGATTGATTAATGTTTACTTTATAAAACGCTGCACGCTTCCTCCGGTTTCGGATTTGCGCAGGACAGATGCCGGTACGAAACCACGAAAATCCCGGGCTATTGGGATCGTCGGCAAGCCTGCAGCTGTCTGCCTTACAATTAAAGGCGAATCCTCAGTACGAAACCCAGAAATTCCTGGCATTTTGAGGGTTTCGTACCAGATGTGCTGCGCCGTACGAAACCCTCAAAATCCCGGGGATGTACGAAATTCCGGAAATCCTGGAGAAAGTATGGCTTGGTACCGCAACAAAGTCCCGGGAAATTCAGTGTTTCGTACCACGACATTTTCGGTCAACTTTTTTCTGCATTCTAGCCTTCACTTCATTATGCCGCTTCGACGAACATTGGATATCATCGACGTTCAATACTATAGTGAATGATTGGACACTTGGTACGCCTTTGCTAATCCAGCTTTGCACTTGTTCCTTGTCCTGGCAGGTTGTGGACTCATGTAGGCTACTGTACCAGGGCAGCAGCCACTGTGCGAGCATCCGTAAACCTTCGGCTGGTCTCAGCAACCCCAGCTGCAAAACCTGTAGTACACCGTACACCCTGTCCATGGGCCCTGTCCACCCCTGTCATGGGCCCATATGGGCCCTGTCCATAGGCCACGCATGCCGTGTATATCCGTGTATGTCGTACTCTACTGGTAGCATGGTAAGGTACCTTGTGGCTTACCGTGTCTGTTTTACTGTCGCATGGACGGACCAGACATACCAGCTACAGGTCGGAACGTGAAAACGCAAGTTGCGGGCGAGGGCCTGTGTGTCGTGGGGAGTGTCGCAGAGCGGCGGGTGAGCGCGTGTCGAGATGTGTCACGGGAGTGTGGGCGAGGGCGGAGTGGCGGGCGAGCGCATAGTTTCGTGGGAGTGTCGTGGAGTGCGGGCGGGGCATATGCGTCGTGGGCATGGAGCGTCGCGGAGAGCACGTGTGTCGTGGGGAGTGTCGTGGAGTGCGGGTGAGGGCGTGTGGAGGGGCGTGTCGCGAAGTGGCTGGCAAGGGCGTTCGTGTTGTGGCAGAGTGTCGTTGTGGTGAAATTTCGGCACTCAAATCCTGATGCGCTTCCTCTTGCAAGCCTCTTGCGTGCTCTTCGAGCGGCCCTAAAATCGGATGAAGATTGCGGAAGTTTGATTACCGCGAGCATGTCCCAAACATTTCGGAAATTTTATGACCGCGAGTATGCCTACCGAAAATTTCGGAAATTTGGTTACCAGGAGCGAGTCGCCCTAAAGCTACCAAAATTCCGAAATTTGTACTATCGTGAGATTTCTTGAAGCTACCAAAATTTCGGAAATTTTGGCACCGAGATAATACCGGTAGAGATAAGTGATCCCGGTACTAAAATTTCTGAAATTTAAATATCGCGAGATAGGCACACAAGATGCTTTTAAAAGGAAGCGCGCTAAAGGACGAGGTTACAGGGGCTAGGGCGAGCACGGCACCGCTTTATTAGAGAATTATTTTGAAGGGACCTCTCCCTCGTGCGCCTTCGCCGGCATTCCACGACGTGCTGCGAAATGTATGTAGGTGACGGCGGTTAGAAGCAGGGGAAGGGGGGAAAGGGAGATCGACCAGCGAGACGAGTCGTAGCGTACCGTGACAGCTAGGGGGGAAGAAACCGGGACTAAACCGACCCAAAAGCCTAAGGCAGGCGTAGTTAGTTGTATGAGTTAGGCGTCTAGGCTCAGAAACTGTAGTAGGCCGCACAGCGGCGGGAGTTGCCTTAGGACTAAACCCTAGGGACAAAGGACAAGGGCGACGAGTGCGGTAGCACAAGTCGGAACAACCGAAGCAACACAGACTAACCCAAAAGGGTGAGGATTGGCGAGAAGCCAGGCTTCCAGTTCAAGAAAAGTAAGAAAACTCATGTATCAGTCTTAGAAGTAGTCTCAGAGGCCATATCGCCCATTTGTACAATGGAAATGCCCAAAATACAAGCAGCAATTTGCCTGTCTACTCGTTGAGTTTCGGACACAGCGACGCCTAGAATGCCCCAGCCAGATTTGGCCGTGACCCGAGGCTGGGAGGCCCACCAGGCCTGAGGGATGCCAAACTGTTGAGACAGCCTAGCCCGCTCCGCGTCTAAAAGCTGATAGTGCGCAAACAGATGCATGGAGAAGCGTGTGGAGCACCGCAACTGCACTGAGTCAAAGCGTCCTGCCCATACCATCTCCGAGTCTTGGTCTTGACAGCTCCCCCACGCCGGATGTGGAGGAAAGAAGACTACGGAAAGCGCCGCAGGCTGCGCTTCGGCGGACCCAGGTGGGGCGGGACTGGGCCTCCAAATCGATGGCATGGGAGCCTTCAGAGTCTTCTCGTTCAGCATTGATGGCCTGTAAAGTCAACGCACGAGCAACCATTCTCAAAGTGTGGCCTTCGTCTGCAGCCGCTTCAAAGCGAGGCAGAGCCCGACCCGGGTGCCTTTTCCTGACAGTATCAAGCTGTCTGGAGGCAGCGGTGAGGCGTTTGATGGCTGTCGCATATTACGGGTGGAACATAATGTGGTCAGCCCACACTCGGCCTTTACACCACCAGGAGCAAGAGCTGCGACAGGCAAGACAGAAAGCTTTGACGACGGAGTCAGGGACTTGGGGCAGCAAAGGCGAAGCCCAGGAAATCTTTGGGAGCACCAAAGACAGGAGTCGCTCACGGGTCTCCATGCTATCAGGTAGCCCACCCACGGCACGGGCAAGGTCACAAAGAAGCTCGCTGCAGGCGCGGCAGCACCATTCGTGTCGCTTCCCCATGTGCTCCACAAGGCCAAGCCGCGGGTCACTCCAAGAGGTGAGCTGAAGCGCTCTGGGCAAGGAAAAATCCGCGTCAGTGAGGGATCTGTCATCCATATAGGCGAAAGGCTTAACGCCTGGCAGCATCTCCACAAGGTTTGTCCAGGGAGCAAGGACACAAGCCAGGAAGTGCGGGGAGCAAGGGTCCCCGGCCGGTAGTCCTAAAGAAGCTTCGACGACCCTGGGAGGAGGCACAGCCTGGACCATGCAGGCGCGCGGGGCCGACCAGACCAAGTGTCTAAAGTACTTTAAAACAGGCTCAGGGAGGCCCGCCGCAGCACCGGCACACGCAGCAATGCCGTGGTTAATGCTGTCGAAGGTCTTACACAAGTCGAGCTCGGCCACGCCGTGGTAGCATCGATCGTGCTACAGCCCGAAACACCACAGAACTGCCCGTCCGGGACCGCGGGCAAACCACGAAGCATGGCCCGATTCCATGCCCGAACGAGAGTGCTAGCAATGGCAATTGGGCGAGTAGCAGCCTCACATCTCTTGGGAATGCCCACGACACGCCAAGAGAAGAAGCGGCTCCGACACTTTTGCGCAGGCTCAGAGCGGGGAGCCTTCAGCAAGGAAACGAAAATCCTCACGAGATCGTTAGCGAGACAGGGACAAGCGCGCATAAGGCCTTTGAGCTCGCTGGCAGACCAGCCGTCAAAACCAGCGCTGCCAGAGCAGGTTGCAATGGCTTGCATCAGCTGCTCAGCCGAGGGGGGCTGGAAAGCCGACACACTAGGAGCAGGGTCGAGACCAGCAGCACTGGCGACTTCGTCCCAAGCCTCTTGAGGGGCAGGGTGGGTTTTAGTCCAAAGCTTTTCCCACTCCTCAGTCATGGTGGCAGAGTTAAGGTTCGGGTCAGGAGGTTCGCAAAGCTTAAGGGCCTTAGCACCGGCCTTAACGGCGGACGCCGAGGAAGTCCAGAACTGCCGCCTCCATCGCTTGCAGCTTTCGTTTTGGAGCCGCTTGGCTTCGGCCTGCACAGCAGCACTAGCGACGCTGATGGCCTCAGCCTGATTGGCAGGAAGGTTGATGTGCCCGACCAAGATAGTCCAGTGCCGAACCTGAGAAGCACTCAACGGAGAGCTGCCGTGATGGGAAATTTGCCTTTCGACAGCAGCCCTGTGCAACCTCTTCCAGCGGCGAAGCAGCACGGACTCACTGGGTCTCAAAGACGAAACCGAGGCGACGCAAGACCCTTTCTGCTTGCTTTTGGCAAGCAGGAGCTGTTTTAGCTGTGAGATCAAGAAGCATGGACAGCCACTTTGTCATTAGATTCTTAGTCTGTCTGTTTGTCTGCCTATCTGTGTCTGTCTGTGTCTGTTTAACTAATTGTGTCCGTCTGTCTGTGCCTGTCTGTTTGTGCTGTCTGTCTGTGTCTGTGTGTCTGTGTCTCTCTGTCTCTCTCTCTCTGTTTGTCTCTCTCTGTCTCGGTCCGTGTCTGTTTGTGTTTGTCTGTTTTTTTGGGTATGTGTCTGTCTGTGTCTGCCTTTGTTTCTCTGTCTGGTCTGTCTGTTTGTTTGTCTGTCTGTCGTTTGGTTGGTTGGTTATTTGTCTGGCTGGCGACTGTCTATTGGTCTCTCTTTTTATCTGTCTCTCATTATTTATCTACCTATTAATCGATGAATATTTTCATGGCATAATGATTTGTAATCTCTTTTTCTTCGGGTCTTCTATTTTTATTTTTATATTTATAAGATCTTTAAAAAAATCGATATTTTGTATTTTTAATTTGAATTTAATAATTCTAAATAGAGAAAGTAGATTGAATTATTTTGATTTAAATAAATCGTGAATGATTCGGGCAAATATCTCTTTTAATGCCGCTCTTCTTCTTTTTTGAATTTTTATAATAAATAAATTTAATTAATAAATGATTTGCTTATTCTTATTATTTTTTAAAAAATAAATCGAATAATAGATAGAAAAATAGATTAATAGAATAAGGTAGATTCGAGAATAAAATAAAAAGAGAAAAATAAATAAACTATTTTAGGAAAGATTTAGAAAAAATAAAAATATAAAGATAGATAAAAAAATACAAAGATTAAAATCTAGATAGCATGTTTTTATTCGTGCGAGAATAGCTGTACATGGGAAGGCATGTGAGTGGAGGGATAACTAATATAATGGTTCGTTAAATTTTCGCTTAGCCACCGTTAGACTATAAAATATATATAAAATAAAAATCGAATTTAAGAATTAACGATATAAACTACTATTATATAGAATCCGAAGAATATTTATTCTAATCTTCTCTAATGTAATAATCTTTGAATTACTTCTTGTGGTCCGACTCAAGAATTATATAATTCTAAATTATTTTATGAATCGGCAAAAATTATTCTTACCGTTCTTAATTATTATTAATACTATTAATACTATTAAAACATAATTATCTCTTCGCTACCGCCAGATATTCTTTATATCACAAAATTATAATTCATATCCAATACGGGAAATTAGTCCGTATATTACTACTTTCGGGGGAGCCATACGACACCCTAACCCACGTAATAATAAGGCCCGACCTTCCCAAGTCACGTAATGAAAAGAAACAAGGCTAAGAAACCCGAGACGAGTCCCGAGAGCTCAACCTTTGCGAATATCTTAAGCGAACGTCATCTCGTTTTAAGCCCATCTATCGCAAAGCTTCTTAAAATCATCCAAGACAAGGGTCCAAGCCTCTCATTAAATTCGAGTCGATTTTTCAGAAAAAAATTCGAATATGTATCCCTTCTTTCTTTCATTCAGAAAAAATTTCCTCATAATATCTACCTCAATTTCATCTTCTTCGAAAAAAAGAATCCCGAGAACGCGGCGCCTCTCTTACAAATAATTAAATTTCCATATAAAAGAATCGTAAACCCATATCGACAAGTCTTCCAATAACTACGCTCCAAAGTCCAATACATTTCAAGAAGTTCATTCGTTAGAGAAAATATTCGAGCCGATCCCATTTTATAGAAATATTTTTTTAGAAGATCATATAATCTATATTCTGATTTTTTCCACAAATCTTACCAAAATTCAATAAAGCTTTTAAGATCCAAAATCAAATAATGTATATGTATATATATTTCCTTATTCGTCCATAGGCAATATGACATAATTCGAATTGATTGTTCTTATTTGTAGATTCGGATAGTTGTCTTTTCTTCAGCAAGATCTTGTCGATTTTATCAATAGGTTGTCTTTTATATTGGCACAATATTGAGCCAATCGTGACCCAATGTTGATAGCAAGTAGTGTGAAACAGCCGATTGTAGGCCTGGTGCGTTCCTGGGGCGGTTTTAAGGTATCTTGGGGCTGCTGATCCTTATCCAACAATAGTCGATGCCGCTCGCCCAATACAATGCAGGCGGCAATGCTCAGGTTGCATGAATGCATCCTGTGCCAGGATGCAGCTTCAACTTCTAGCTCGCAATGATCAGAACTATCAAATTCACTTCGGGAAGAGCTGGGGATGAAGCCTCCGACATCACAGAGCTGGAATAATTCCGCCAGAGGTGGACCAGATTCTCCGCCAAATATGTGAGCGATGGGAGATCTCAGGTCCCTTAATGCAGAGGTCTTGTCATAGATGGAAGAATACCCAAAAGCCCGGCGACCGGCCTCGGATATCTCCTGCAAGGGTTCTTTTTGAGCTACCACTCTGCAGCCATTCTTCAGTTATGCTGACATCTGTTCTCTGCTTGCGGCAAGATGCACTACTCACTTCGCATCAGTTGACATCTCCTGAAAAGCTTCAACGTTTTCCAAGATCATCAGCACGAAGCCTTTGGACTTCAGAATCGCCAGCAACTGAAACACTGCATCACGTCCTCCGTCCAACAGGCAAAACTTTCCATCAAATTCCTGCAGCAGACAGGGACAGCTCCACGTGCAAACACTCTGAGCTGAAGACCATCACACCCAAAAGCAGAAGGACAAGCAACTCCCTTCATAGATCTGACACCTCTCTTCGGTTTCGAAACATGACAACGGCTTCGTAAACAACACCTGGCACTTCCTGTGTCGGCTTCTGAGGTTAGGGGTGCAGTCAGTCATACCGCATGCGTCCGCAAAGCAGTCCCTTATGCACTTCGTCGCAGAGTCTGTCTCAAGCTCCCAAGATCACGCAGAAACCGTGAATCGATCTTGTTTTGGGCATAGAGCAAATTTAAATGCCAGGGATGGACAAACCAGCTGAAAATGGATATCAGAGTCCACAACAAATTACAACAAATCGTACCTCATTCTGGTCCAGAGCCCGGCCCCAAAACGGAAGTGCACGGCCCCGAATCCCCAATCACGGCCAGAGCCCAACAGGTTCTCTATGTCGTGAGGAATGATTCATGCCTGCGAGCCTCCAGCCTTGGATCTCCGTCTTTGAGCACCCCAGTTTTCGGATTCCCTGTAACTTCTCAATGCCTGTCCACCTCAAGGCTTGGACGTCCAGTTTTGAGAACCGCCGTTCTCGGATGCTCCAAAATATTCCACTCCAGCTGGCGATTTCTATGCGCATGTTGGTGCCGAAAACTATGTCATGATCGTGCGGCAACAACCGCTGCAAGCCACCACCCCTTACGCCTCCTGGGTTGAAGCGAAACTTGCCAGGCATATTGGAAAAGGTACATTTCTGCAGCTACGGCACACGATAATGCTGCAGCATTGACACCCGCATCACCTCCTTGATGAAGCTGCGAGGATATGGTGGATATGGAGACGATGGTTGGTGCGCGCTGTTTGCCAAAAACAAGATCTGAGCACCGCCCAGTATGGGCATGTGCCGCAAGATTGAACCTCGGGGATTTTGGGCATTTCGGGATTTATTTGCAATTTAAAGGCACCACGTCACGAACGCAAACTTGCTGCACATGCACAGCCAATAGCTGCATGATCATGCATGTCTTCTTCCCGTCCGCCCTGCACTCCAACGCACTACACGAACAACTTTTCACCTCTTTCCATGGCCATTGTCCTGTGACGGGCTCGCACCTACCACGCTGAACCCATGGCTGTCGCCAGACAGACCCACATCATACGTGTCGTCGTCGGCAGATAAAGTCACGTCCGCTTGCCATACCCGCTTGCTGCTTCACATGGCTTCATATATAAACTCAGCCAGCCTGACCGCGACTTGTGCTCCTGGTACAGCTTTCACATGCTGGGACGATTTGCCTTGGCCTGCAGCTCATTGCGGTCGGCAGGTGGTGGTGTTGCGATTTGGACACGGTCTTACTTCCTCTTCTTTCGAGTTGGATCCCACAACTGATCATCGCAGCCGATTCAAAGATCGAATCGCAATCAATCGACTGTCGAGCCTGAGTTCGAGCTGATATCAGCAACCATGTACAAAATGCAACTCGTTGTGAAAGCCATCCTCGAGTGGCAGCATGGGATGCGTGCCCCGATCGAGTGCTAAAACCAGCCCAATTTCATAGGCAGATTCATGAGCGATCACCAGTGCAGGACAGCGAACAGTATAGGACAAACGAAGCGAGCCGATCTCCTAGCACAACGCCGCAGCGTGACTCGTCTTGGCATGACCCAGATCGGACACAACACTCAAGTCTGCAAAGCATATGTCGAAACTTCCCCCCAAAAGGAGGCTTCGGAAGCCAGTTGTTGCTGCGGTCATTCATACATAGTCAGTCTGGTTTCCGGTTCCCATGTCCAAGCCCCGTTCTAAACTCACAGACGAGCAAAGTTCCGACCATGCCGCTCGCAAACACCCTCATGTGCAATCTCTTATTGCCGACCCCGCACACGGCAAAGCGTCCAAACTGTTAAGGCTGGTCTGCCCAACTTCAAAACTTGCCACCAGCTCAAGACGTACAAACTGTATAAGGTATAAGCTGAAGCGAACTGAGGTTTTTACCAACGTTGCCAGCGTACTTTGCGCGGTCGATCACCACCACATCAGCTAATGAGATCACCTGCTCGCCGCTCTTCACAGCTTCCCAGGAAAGGCGCACGCTCTCATAGCTCCGCTGCCGAGCTACAGATGTCATCGGTGATACTCAGATGTAACCACAGGCCGGTGAACACAGTGAGCTGACGACAAACGTGTAAAACTGCAGCCTACTTATCCCGCTTGCGTAGTCTAGTTGAGCTCGTCTGCGCTGCTGGACTTCCATAACTGGACTTTGAGCGACACGTCTGTGAAGCCCATGTCGGCTGCGCGAGCACTGTGTTGAAACAGCTCAACTGACTCTCCACAGAAACAGCACACGACAATGCCAGTTGAAGGTTGGAACTTTACTTTCTGTCTAGTGCGGTCTAGTGCGGTTCAATCAGGAAGTCAAGACTTTACAGGTCCTTCCCAGTCCAGCATACACGTGAATTGGCCGATCAGCGTCCCAGAGTTTCACTTTCCTCCACTTCACCCTCCTCCACCGTCAGCAAGTCCTGATTAATGGCGCTGGCGACTTCTTGGAAGATCAGCTCATGGTCCCAGGTACTATCCTGTTCGAACACCTGGCGATCTGAGCACAGGCACTGCATCAACGGGGCAAGGTCGACGCCCTCTTCAGGGGTTGTCGGCAGCTGCGTGCCGCGGCTGATCAGTGCACCATCCAGCTCACGGACCGTCCTGACAGGAGCGGCCAACGAGGGAGCCGCAATCGGAGGTGCTGCAACTTGTCGCGTGATGTCTTCTTCTGCTTCCTCCTCAAGATCTGGAATTGTTGGAACTGCATCGTCGTCCTCCTCGAAATGGCCCTTATGGCCACGCTGAGGTGATGGAGGCTCTGCGCTCATCCGTGGGCCTCCTGTGTCGTCATCGAAACCCCAACCTCCCGTGACAGGACCACGTGGGCGAGGGGCCCGACCGCCACTGCCTCCCACATCACCCTCTTGGGTCACCTCTGGCTCATCATCCATCTGGCCGGATCTGGGCGGTTCGGGCGGGCTGCTTGTCCGCTTCTTGATGGTACTCTACACACTTCAAGCCGATGGCTGCGTCCACTCCCACACATTTTGATGTGATGTGGTACCCTCATGTATTCCACATCCGTATCTACAAACAAACTTGAATGCGTGCGAATGTTTGCAAATGCAATTGGCTCATGGCAGACGGACGTCCCTGTGACTAGCATGCCACTTGGTGGACAGCTAATCGAGCAGGGCCCTAGAGCGGGCAAGCGCGAAACTCAGAGCCCATAGAATCTCAACCTCGTGAGACTTGCGGGGTGGAAGGAGGCCACGGTCAAAGCGTTGCTTCGCGATCAGGCGCATGCCTTGGTCTGGCGTTCAGCATCGCTTGGCGCCTTGCATTCCACGCATCACTGTCAGTGCTGGAACGCACATTGTGGGGAATAGTTCCTTCTTCTGCTACCTCTACACCTGCCATCACCAAGCTGTTCTCTCTGGCCAGCTCTGCCACGCTTGTGGTGTCTTCAACATGGGCAGAAGGTTCAAGCATTGCACCCATGCTGGCCCTCGACTCAGTCGTCCCACGGATCGCAACAAGTTCCTTCTCATCAACTTCAACATTGATTTGCATGTGCTTCCCCAAGTCCCCTAACTCGTCAATGTACTTTGCACTTTTTCGGAAGGTATCTAGATCCTGTCGTGGCGAAGCTCTCTTTCCCATGCAGTAGCTCTGGTATCCGAGGAGGTTTTCTGAAAAGCCCATGTGGCGGCCAACAGAGACCGCAAAGTCCTTGTGAAAGCCAAGCACGAAAATAATGTCATCAACTTCGAAATCTCCGAGTTGGGACAAGCTTCGAGGCTCTTTTCGCCCAAATGCCGGGAGAGTCAGTGGTGGCAAATCGACCCCTCCTAACGTCCCCAAACTCAGGCTGACCGCTCCACTCCAAACAAGCGAACCTCCACGCCACTGCTCGACAAAACATGGGTGCAGGGCGAACTCATAGGAAGGAAAAGCCGCTGCATCAAAGTAAAAGCATTTGCCATGAGAAATTGCACCACGACTGAGAGACTCCTGATGTTTCACGGAGAGAACCCGAAACCCTTCTGGGGTGGCTTCGGGTGCAACGAGGGCCACGCACCCTTCTTCAGGCATGGGAGGTGGCCTAATAATTAAATTCGTGTCAGAAGCTGCATATGAAGAAAACGGCGCCCATTGAGAGACAAGTCCCTCGCTCGACATCTGCAGCCAGTGCGGGACTTCACTTGTTGCAACCTGCAGATTGACAAGATCTGACGGCTGCTCAGCGGTTTCCTCGTCTGTGCCCGTGCCGGCAGCTGCAGGGAACGGCGTGCTTGCGTCGTGCTCTTCTGCGTCCTCCTCATCCATTCACATGCTTGGCATGTACACCGGACGGTGGCTCTGACGTGTCTTCTCTTCTGTAAGCTCTGCTGCAAGCGTACTGGACTCGTGTTTCTGCTTCTGGCCAGGAGCTCCAGCTTCGAGTGTATCTTCAGAGAGCAAGCTGGAGAATGCCCGCGCGTGGCTTTCTTCTCCTGGAAGAGACATGCCTCTGTCCTGGTCCCTTATGTTTGGCTCCTCTCCCAGCACTGGCCGACTGAAATCGTCTTGAGAGCGGACAGGGGAGGATGTGGGTGACGCAACTGCATCACCAGGCACATCCGGCGTTTGCACCGGGATGATCTCCTGTTCGAAGAAGTCCCGGAGCTTTGGCAACGCAAAGCTCGACGAAAAGTTTTGCCATTGCTCAAGCATATCCCCCAAATCCGAATAAACCAAAGCAGGCTGCAGGCATGTGATTCCTTGGCCGGCTCTGCGAAAGCGGCGATTTTCACACCTAAGCAGTCGCCACTCACGACTCGGAGCGCCAACTGCTCAGATCTGCTCAGAGTTTGCTCCTTTTTCCACCTGCAATCTTTGTGCATTCTAGGTACTGTCCTTGTGAATTCCGCGGTGAAGCGTGGTCTACATCGCACCATATCCCAGAAGGTCTGGCCACTTCAATCCATTCTGCTTCTTCTCGAGGTCGATGACCAGCAACTCAGAAGAGCAACTCGATCACAGCAAAATCTTTATCGCCGTCGCACTGGATTTCACAAGAACTTAGAGCCCAGCTCTCTTGGCACCAGAGCCTTCAAGATGATGATCGCAGCCGGCTGGATCCACGGCTTGGAAAAAAGATCCGTCAATAACACAAGGCTGCATCTCGTGCCCCTTGATCTCAACCCGGATCGTTTTAGCACTAAGCTTCACAGAGACATCCTTGCTTGCGGAAGAAGCGGCAGGATTCGGATCTCGAGCTTTCCAGGGGCACAGAAAATCGACAACTTTACAAAACCGAAACATGCTGCGTGCATGCGAAGAGGCTTTCATCTGCGTGTCAGCAGGAACAGAGATGTTTACGGTCATCTCTTCTGAATCAGCTGTATTCAGAAACTCGTAGGGTCGGGACTTCAAGTCTGCTTCCCTCAGCACCAGACGCGCGACATGCCGGCTCTTGTGCTCATTGAACTAGCACATGTGTCAGACGATCTGGCCGAAATTTACGCAGGCGATGCTTTCAGTTCGGCGACGGGCGACAAGACTGTGGAGCTGCGTCCCAGCTCAGACCGAGCATCGGACTAATTCACAATGCAATTCCCTGGTGCCGAAAGACTAAACTCCATTCTGTTATGTCTTGGAGGTGAAGGGCTCGAGCCAACTAAACTGAAGGGGTCGAGCCAACTAATTTTCCATTCGAAGGCCATCCAACTACGTGTGAATGCAATGCGGTACATTTTCCAAAGCGACCGGAGGCGAGTCTCAGTTTGGCCTGAGGGCTTGTGGCTTCCCAGGCTGTCGGTTTGGATCCACTGTTGCAGGTGGGAGTCCACAGACTTACTGGTCAAGCCTTCGCTGAAAGCCTCACATGAAACGCAGCAAGAGTGCAGTCCTGCTGCGACGCCGATTTCTGCTGCTGCTACTGCCGACGCTGCGAGAAGTGGTGGTAGGGGGGGGGGGGGCCGCTCGTGCGCACCATGCAAAGCTTATCGTCTGCTGCCTGCTTGTGGTATCTTTCACTTGATTTGAGGCCCTACACACCAGAATGGGCGTGCCTGCTTCAGCTTAGTTCTGGCTACTGCCTGCGCTGCCCCGGTGGCCCCTAGAATAAATCGTTCATGCTACCACCCGTTTCAGTCCTGGCTAGTGATGGCCTAGATACAGGGAGGAGTCAACTTCCACCATCTTGAAGGGGCATGACAAGTGTCCGCCCATCCTAAAGGAAGAGATATCATTTCATTTGGCCTAGGGTGGGTTGCAACACAGCAACACGCATCAGCACCACGATAAGATACCGCAAGCAATGCAACCCAGTGTCTGCATCTGCTTTATGAGTGCTTTCATCTCATCAGACTGCTCGGCCTGCACCATCGGCACCGAAGACTCCAAGCCGTATGCGTCATCCGTTCGCATTCGTCCGGCAATTGCTTCTACCAAGTTCGCCTCCTGAATGTAATTCCTTAGTAGACAGACTCATGCATCTGTGCTGGTGCAACTCTGCCGGCCGACCCTTGCCTGCTAGTGTCGCTGTCTTATGCTCACGGTTGACTGCAGCCGTGCCCGAAGTCTTGCACCCACAGGAAGAGTCTGTTCTCTGCATCCTGCGGCACGAGGCCGCCACCCGAAACCCAGACCATTAGACCATGGCTCCCCAGTCGGCGTGCAATGTGCAGCTGATCTTGCAGCTGGATAACTGCTTCGACCTGGGACAAGCACAAGCACAAACAACTCAGCGCTAGATGGGAGCCGGATCTGAGAAGAAAGCTCCTTTGGCTCTTGTATCCTCATGCTTGAGCAAAGAAAGCACCTTGCCGTCTTCGAGCAATCGCGCGCAGGGCCGCAGGGGCTGTAGTGCAAACGTTGCAGTCTCGGAGGCTGGCATGGCGCGTCAGCTTCGCAAGGTCGGATTTGTCCTCATTTTGAAACCTGCGAAATGCGCTATAAGCAAGGCGACTAGTAAGGGGATCCTTGCATTGTAGATTCTGTAAGGCCGCGACGTCTCGGCCAACTTGTCCAAAGCTTGCTGGACCGTGTCTGCAGATGCCATCGAAGGAACAAGAGTTCCTTTCAGAACCTAACATGAATAAATAGCTGATGGATGGACCAAGACCGCGGCACATATCCTTCGAATCATAACAGTCAGCGCAGTATAGCAGTCGCCAGTTTAACGCGGGTAAGGCAGGTTTGATCCATCCCCCAATTCAGCCCTCCACCCCCTCCACGACAGACAGACCCCATCCGCTGACTGCTGTGCGAAGCGCAGGAAAAGGGTTTCCTTGCCACGTCTGCGGGGTCGGCGGCTTGAGCTGGAGGCTCTTTAGTTTCTCATTTGTTCGATGTACTCCCCACCTTGCTTTTTCACCTATGCCAACACGTAGCTCGACTTCTCGACTCGCATGGCTGTGTTCGATTGTTTGCAAAATGTAAGGCTTGGAAAACTTGGCTTGCTGCATGATTGCGGGTTTTCTGACGGAACTTCGCAAACATACGGAGACAGCCGTGAAACTTCAAGCACCGGTTCTTCTGCAGAGCTGGTGGCTCAGCTCCTTCGGCTTCGCCGACTCAGCGCGCCTCTGCTGGGAGGTGGAATCACAGGAAAGTTGTCAACCACGGGCTCCTGACACAAAAGTGCAAGGCAGGCAGCCTTACTTTGATGATGATGTGACCCGCTGTGCAGGAGCTGTGGCATATCCTGCTTGATGGCCAGCTTTGGCAGCGGTGGAGCTTCATGTCTTCGAGCTCGTGCCATGGCATACCACTCCTGACGGAAGGCTTGCGCTTGGAATTCTAGCAACGTCATCTGTCATCGCTAGAACGACTACATTGAACTCGTCTCCTGCTCCTCGTTGCTAGCATTGGTTGGAGGCCTTAGCACTGACAGATATACTGCTTCACCGTGCCCCAGACATTTCATCGATCAGGCAATTGCGACATGTTCGAATCCACAGACCGAAACCGGTGTCATTTGCGGCGACTTACTTGCGGATCTCTCGACCCGTATCGGCGATGCCCAGTCGACAATGCGAGTAAAACAAATCCGGCAAGAGTTGCGCAGCACATGTAGGGCTCTGTCAGGCCAGCAGCGAAAATTACGCAGCAACCAGCGTTTCGTGTGAGAGCGCATCACTTGACAGCCTCGGGGGTTAGATGGCGGAGTTGGTGATACGAAGCCGTCGGCATGCTCAGCACGGGGGAGCATGTCGTGGCATGGCCAAGGAAAACAGGCTGCGCTAAAGTGGTGCCAAAGTTCCAGAAACGGCTTCTAGCATCAGACAAGTAGGACTTGCAGAAACTGAGGAAGGCACCAGCTTGGAAAACAAGTGGCATTCATCTGGTAGCCTCCAAACGCCACAAGGCCACACACAGAGTGAACAAACTTTACACCAAGCACAAGGACCTACCAGCTCGAAGCCCAAAGCTTCTGTTGTTCTCACGAACGGCTTGCCACGGGCACCTGGCCCATTTTTCCGGACAACGTGCCAGTGAGACGATGCTGAAGCGTGTCGGGGAAACCTTGAGGAATACTGGGCAAAACCTTCTGGCCTTTGTTAGGCCTTGGAAGAACTTGCAGGCAACATCTTCATTGTCAGATCCTGTGCCACATCTAAGCACCCCACCGCAGCAGCGGACAGCCTGTACCTTTGAGCTCGCTACGTGTCTTGATTTCACTTTGTGCTGGCATGCGCCGGCAAGCGGCTGGCACAAGTGTGCTCGTGCTTCACACCGAACAAGAGTCGATCTTGACAGAACCCTCCTACAACGCCCTCACACCAAGCTGCTTCTGCCAATGCTGGCTGCATACACATCGAGAAACTCATTCTGCCTGGCAAATGGCCGTAGATGCAGTGCAGAAACAGGCTTGCGGGAGAAAAACATACCAAGACGGTACGCCACCGAATTTTAGTCTTCTGCCTGCTGGCGAGCATTGCACTCGTCAAAAGGGCCGAGCCCCAAGTACAACCTCGCAGCCCAGCACCGCTGTGCAGGTCGGATGAGGTCTTTCAAAGGACCAGAACAAGCTGAGGAGGTGGTTTTCACACAATCTCAACTCAAGCACTTCAGGCTCCGTCCAATGATTGCAATAGACTCATCAATCTCGGCAGAAGTGATGCACAAGGGGGGAGCGAGGCGAATAATGGTCCCATGAGTTGGTTTGGCAAGCAGGCCGTTCTTCGCCATTTCTTCGCAAAGCTGCCATGCCATTCCCTCGTCCCCGTAGTTGCCTTTGTCCGAGCCACCGATCACAATTGCATTCAACAAGCCTCGACCACGGACGAGTTTGATGGGCGACCCTTCATCCTCCGAAAGCTTGCGCAAACCGGCGCGTAGCTGCTCACCACGTGCAGCCGCATTCTCGATCAAGGCCTCATCCTTGAGAACTGTCAATGCTGCTGTGGCTACTCTGCAAGCCAATGGATTGCCACCGTAGGTACTGCCATGTTCTCCCGGGCGGACTGTCAGCATAACCTCGTGTGACGTGAGAACTGCAGAAGCCGGAAGAACTCCACCAGAGAGCGCCTTGCCAAGGACCAGGATGTCGGGACGGATGCCGTCATGATCACAGGCCAGAAGGGTTCCACAGCGTCCAAGCCCTGTCTGCACTTCATCCGTGATGAGGAGCACATTGTGCTTGTCACAAAGCTCACGTACTCGTCGAAGGTATCCATCAGACGGCACAACAACCCCCGCTTCACCCTGGATTGGCTCAACCATAAATGCACAAACCTCGTCTCCATGAGCTTGCAGTTCGGCCTCCAACGCCCCTGGGTCGTCATATGCCACATTTGTGAAACCTGGAACGAAAGGTCCGAAGCCTCCGGTCGAACTTGGGTCATCTGACGTACTGATCGCGGCAATCGTCCGACCCCAAAAGTTGCCGTTTGCAAAAACTACTCGAGCTTTTCCTGAGGCAATCTTCTTCACATCGTAGCCCCATCGGCGAGCGAGCTTGATGGCAGTCTCGCCGGCCTCCACGCCTGTGTTCATTGGCAGCAAGCGATCAAAACCGAAGAACTCCGTTGCAAACTTGCAGTACTCACCCAACGCATCATTGTGAAATGCTCGTGATGTTAAGGTCAGCTTCTGCGCCTGTTCTTGTAAAGCTCCAATAATTTTGGGATGGCAGTGGCCCTGGTTTACTGCCGAATATGCAGACAGAAAGTCGAAGTACTCTTTCCCATCTACATCCCAAAGCTTTGTACCACGTCCCCGGGACAGGACAACTGGAAGCGGATGATAGTTGTGCGCTCCATACTTCTCCTCTGTCTGAATAATGGCCTCTTGGACCGGAGAGAGCGTCATAAGTCTCCTGCTCGCGGCAGTACGAGCTGCAACGAGGCAACGGTTCCACATCTTCTACACTGCTTGAGCCTGGCAGCATCTGGCAGCGTGCACACAACGAGCACACCGGCCCACACGAGGCACTGCACCAGCTCCCTCCACGTGAGCGGCCGATTTCGACTTTGGCCCGGCCTGTTTCCTGTGGATGGACCTGGTAACTGCAGCGCTGTTTCGAGCGCCTCGTGCCGTGTCAGTCCTTGAGGCCACGACGAGACAGGTGAGGCCGGCATCGTGCAAGAGACTGCGTCAATGGATGGGCTGGCCTGCCGCATATCATATCTAGAACTGGAGCATCCCGAGAATTTGTGTGTGAACGGCGAAACAGAAGGGTTGCATGTCTGAGGACGCAACCCCAGACTTCGGTGGACAACCTGCGATGCAAGGCGAAGTGTTTGCAAGCTCACTTTCCGGTCAAGGCATAGGCATCAAACATTCTAGCGATTGAGCCACAAACCGCCCATGTTTAGTTCCGGCCTCACGGGCTTGGGTGTGAGCAAAAATCGCTTTGCCCCATTCCTGCCGCTCACACACTGAGTGATGAAGCAGACCGGTCTGGCACGAGTGTGCAAACATAGTTCCGGTGCTTTAAACCTAATCATCCTTTACCTGCTTCTCTGGGCCGGTCGTCCAAACCAGTTCCCACCGCTTGGGAAACGTGCCGCCAAATCATCCAAGGTTAACTAATGTACTTGGTGATATACCCACCAGCCCCTTAAGTGCATTATTCGTTGCTGTTCGTTGCTCCGGGATTCCATGAGCGAAGACCCCGAAGTACATTATCTCAGCTGGAATGTCCCACAGACAACGAATGTAATGGAACAGGGAGAAATGTACTTCGAACATCGATGAGACACCCCCCTGAGACACCCCCCCCCTCCAAGTACATTAGGTTAGGGAGGGGGGGTCCCGACAGCCCCGATCTGATGCCGATGTTCATCACTTTCTTGTGGCAATTCCCTGGGCAACCGACAACCGACGACACACAGGTGACAATTGAAATCATGTCGTCTAAACTTGCAAAGACAACAGATTGCTTCTGTGATTTCGCATAGTCGGCAACTCGTTCCATTGGCCGCTGGTCCTTCAGAGCCTCGTGAGCTTCTGCAACCTGCCACAGCGGGCCAGAGACTCTTTCGAATATGGATGGACAAAGTATGCGAGATTCAAAACGCAAGTTCGGCTAGCTTAACAGGCCTTGTGAAAAGACACGGCCAACATGGCAAAGTCATTTTCAGCCGGACCTGCCACCATCGGTACAAGCTCGTATCATCTACAAGTGGGTCTTCGGGGCCTGCGGGCACATCGCCACTGGCCTCCCGGTTCCTCCAAGTCACTATCTTCTAGAATAACTCCTGGCTGACATTACCCACCAGCTGTATACATTCAGGGATGAAAAGCATCACCTCGACAAGGTTAGCAATCGAGGCCCCTGCGCAGTCAAGACTTGGCCACTCATGTTTGCCTGATGCTGGACACGGCCAACGCATCACAAACCGGGGTAACATAGGACGCCACCGCTGTCGCGGCATGCTGGAGGGCAGCATCTGCTGCCTGCTGCTACGACAAGTACTGAAGTCTTCGATCTTTCATGCTGACATCTGTCCGACGAAGGTGCGACCATTGGAAACGCTTGCACCTCGCATTCCATATGGCAAGATGCGAGGTTGAGATGCGCAGCTACCTCAGAACAACACTCGATGTTCTCCCGGCCGATATCATGTCTTCTTTTGCAGACGCGACTAGGTTTCACTTGAGCAACCAGCCAACGTTCTAAGGTCTGCAACATCGACCTTCGCAGATCGCCACGGCTGTCAGCTGCTGTTGTCTTCGAAGCTACATTTTGACTTGATCTCCCCATGCCTTGTCACAGTCGCGAAGGCGGACCTGTCCAGTAGATTTTGCATGTCTCCGTGTCAACCGAACGCACATCAAGAGTACTAGTATTTAAACTTCAGATGCCTCGTGATGCTGAAGGGCAAGCTTCCTGGCAGCTAACAGCGACGGGCTGTGTGACCCTCATGCATCGGTGCGCACAGCCGATGCTGAATTTGCAAGGCTGACAACTGGTCCACTGCAGGTCCGAAGTCCTTTAACCTCCTGGTTGAGGACAAGGTGTTTCGCGAAGCACAACCATGCAATTGACAAGCAAAGCTGTCCAGCGCAACTTGCCGTCCTGTAGCATATGCCGAGGTTGCCAGCCTTAGACGAAAACCCAAGGTGCTGTGTGCAGACAGGTGATCAGCTCATGTCACACTCAGGTTACGACGATGTCTGCCTGCAGTGCTGCGAAAATCTTTTGCTCGACATCTAGCACACCTCAGGCATATGCGGCATATGGCACAACCGAATTAGGAAACCTCACTGGTCCTACATCCCTGAAGGGAGCTGCTACCTTGCTGCGTGGCATGGCATGGCTGCGAAACTGCCGGGCTGAACACTGTGAATGTCACCCGTATGGACAGGTTAGATGACAGGTTCACTAACTTGGACGCATGGGCCACACAACTTGCCACGGAGCAACCTTAAAGATGAAGATTGAGATTGACGGTCTGAGATCGAAGCTTGCCGGCTCGGTTCGTTCCAGCAGAGCCTGCACATCTTCGCCACCCAACATGCAACGTCCAATAATGCATGCGTCCATGCATATCGTATCTATGTGCCACCTGCACCTCAGGACCTCACTGTTCTGCTGTGCACATTTTCTTCGGTGGTTCTCACTCACATCAGGGCCTGCCCAGTTTCCATGGTGGTCTCTTCGAATTTTACTACAAGACTGAAACTACTTATATGGCTATAGGCTATAGGTGACAATGTCGCTGGCAACAGATCCTGCTTTTTCAGAACTCGAGTGCAGCTTGTCGAACACCTTGGGACAGATATCTCGATTTGCTGTGCGCCATCATGCTAAATCCGGCACGCAGCTCTTCCGGTTCTTTGCCGGGGTTCTGCTGCTATTGTTTTCCATGTTTGGCACCGTACTATTGCAAGTCAAGGTGACTTGGCGAATAGCGTCCTTGAGGCTCATATCTACCTGTTCGATCTGCTCTTGGCATTGCACAACCCTGGTTTAAAGCACGTTGAAAGCCCTACCTGGCGCTACTTGGCCTCTCTCAACTGGTGGACGCACATGGCCGCAAATTCTTCGGAGCCAACTTGGTTGCAACGTCATTCGGTTAAGGAAAAAAGACCGGCCAGCACCAACGCAAACGTCGTGCTGCTTGTGAAGCTAGCCCAAGATACGCTGCAGTTCTTGGGACTGCACGATGTGTACGAGCCTTGAACTCCACGAGACAGATCTTGCAAGTCCCAGAAATAGTACAGCAACTTACACCAAAAAAAGACAGGCACTTTGCTCGCAATTCACGGCCAACAAAAAACTTGAGAAGAGGCCACGAACGCCAGGGCACAAAAAGGAGCCAAAGTCGACAGAGCTCGGGCAGCGTGGATGCAAGCACGTATGTCAATGTAACGCCATGAAGCTTAAGCTTGCAAGCTTGCAAAATGATGGCATAATGCTGCCTTTGCACTGGCCCACATAAAGAGACACCTTTGTCGTGTGGTAGTGCCCTGACCGACCTCATTTGCGCGTCGGAATGTCCTTGCGTTAACAATAACTCGGCCATCTACGAGCAGCTTCGGTCTGTCCTGACGGCAACGTTAGACGCACTCGGCCAAGTAAGCACAAAACGCAAATTGCCATGTTGCTTCAACACATGGGCCATGATGGACCTTGGGGTGGGGGGGGACCAAAGGTGGGCGGGGGTGGGGCCCCCCACCTGACACACTATTGCGAAACCATGCGAAACCTTGTGGTGGGGGGGATCCCCCTGCATGGGCGGCTTAAATAGGGTCTGTTTGGAAGCTGGACCTTTGTGTTTCCGTATGCCAAGGATATCTTCTCAGCTATGTACCAAACCAACACACACAAAGAATGGTCACGCGAACGCAGACTGCCTGCTCGTATACTGATCGACCGATCATACTTGCGGCAAGTTGGGTAGCACGAACAGTCATAGTCTTCATTTATGGGAAAACGTCGTGTTGGTACACTGACCGATCGAATATATACAAGGCAGTTAGCCCCTCAGACAGGGAAAGAGATTCTGACAATCCCTCTTACGTTTTCAACGGATGGAAGAGAGCATACTCTCAAGAAAAAACAGTGGAGCCTCCCCTAACCTTCAAAGAAAGAAATCTGGTCCTCCCCCCTGTCTTCAAAAACAAAAGGTAAATCCCCCACCTCATGTTCCAAAACAAGAGGAGAGTCCCGCCCCACCCCACCCCCGCCCAAATTATTCGCGGTAAAAGAAGCGAGCCTCTTTCTAGCAGAAAGCTCCTTTTAAATCTTAATAAGTAAGTCGCCTTCGAATCTTAAGAAGATGGAAGGGACCTCGCTCCTGGCAAGAGAGGAGGCTTCCAAAACCAAAAGTCCCCGACCTCATCCTCGACAAGAAGAGACAGAGAACTTCCTCCAAGTTAATGACAAAGAAGAAAGCTCCATCTCAAACACAAGGACAGATAAGCCCCTCCAAATTGTCGAACAAGAAGACAGCTCCGTTTACCCCTCCGTTCTCCCATGGTAAGGGAAAGAGATCCTGACTATTTCCTGTACCTTTCAAAAGATGGAAGAGAGCATACGCTCAAGAAGAAAAGGTGGAGCTCCCTGCAACCTCCACACAAAGAAGTCTGGTCATCCCCTCAACCTTCAAAAACCACAATGAAGAGCCCCCGCCCAGTTATTCGTGGTAAAGAGAGCTCCTGTCCACTACCAGAACTCCTTGACCTCTTGGTAGGTCTCCGTCTCCTCAAGGGTGCTCGCGCCTAGTAAAAAAGACAAAGCTCCTCCAGTCTCAAAAATCATAAAAGACGAACAAGAGAGAAGAGAGCTCCTCTGACTCGTCATCGGCAAGAAATGAGCTTCTTTGCCCTGT
>CAJNJA010007675.1:23951-42596 GCA_905231915.1 Symbiodinium necroappetens
AAAGAACTCCGGCTGCCTCTTAGTCGACAATAAGAGAAACATAAGCTCCTTGTCGTCCCCTCTCCCTCTTCAAGAGATAGAAGAGAGATAACTCTCAAGAAGTGAGGACAGAGCTTCCTTAACCATAAAAAAGTCTGGTCCTCCCCTCAGCCTTCAACAAAAAGTGAGCAGCGCTCTACCCCGTCCTCTGAAACAAGAAAAAAGCCCCCTCCAAGTTACTCTTGGCAGGAGAGGATTTTTCTAGAAGGGACTTCCCTTACTTTTTGGTAAGTCTTCATTTCATCTGGAGAGGAATGATGGGCTCCCATTCCTTGCACGAGAGTGAGCTCCATCTCAACAAGGCAGACAGGCCCCTCCAACTCCACGAGAGAAGACAGCTCCGTTTACCCCTCAATCGGCAAGAAGAGACCTCCTTTCTCTTTAAGTAAAGGAAAGAGATCCTGACAGTCCCCTTTACGTTTTCAACGGATGCAAGAGAGCATACGCTCAAGAAAAAACAGTGGAGCCCCCCCTAACCTTCAAAGAAAGAAATCTGGTCCCCCCCCCTGTCTTCAAACAGAAAAGGTAAATCCCCCACCTCATGTTCCAAAACAAGAAGAGAGTCCCGCCCCACCCCACACCCCGCAAATTATTCGCGGTAAAAGAAGCGAGCCTCTTTCTAGCAGAAAGCTCCTTTTAAATCTTAAGAAGTCGCCTTCGAATCTTAAGAAGATGGAAGGGACCTCGCTCCTGGCAAGAGAGGAGGCTTCCAAAACCAAAAGTCCCCGACCTCATCCTCGACAAGAAGAGACGGAGAACCTCCAACAAGTTAATGACAAAGAAGAAAGCTCCATCTCAAACACAAGGACAGATAAGCCTCTCCAAACTGTCGAACAAGAAGACAGCTCCGTTTACCCCTCAGTCGGAAAGAAAAGACCTCCTTTCCCCCATGGTAAGGGAAAGAGATCCTGACTATTTCCTGTACCTTTCAAAAGATGGAAGAGAGCATACGCTCAAGAAGAAAAGGTGGAGCTCCCTGCAACCTCCACACAAAGAAGTCTGCTCCTCCCTCAACTTTCAACAAGAAAGAGAAAAACAAGATGAGGGTTCCCCCCAAATTATTCGGTGGTAAGAGACGGGGGGCGTTTTCTAGAAGAGAGCTCTTGGTAACTCTCAGTTTTGAGGAGAATGAAGAGACCTCACTCCTAGCCAAACAGAACACAGCCCCCCCAAGCCTTCAAAAACAACGTCTGACTGACTCTCGACCTAATCATCGAAACCGACAAGGAAACTCCCTCCAATTTCACGAGCAAGAAGAGGGCTCCTTTAGCCTTTGGCTCTTGGTAGAAGACGAGATCCCCTGGCAGGTCCTTTACCCCAACAACTCAGAAGAGAGGCCCCTCTGACTTCTCGAGAAAGAAGAGAGCTTCGATTGCCTCTTAGCGGACCAGAAGAAAGCTCCTTTCTTTCTTGGTCAAGGGCGAGAGCTCCTGTCAATCTCCTCCTCCTTTTCAAAACATGGAGGAAAGCTTACGATCAAGTAGAAAGGACGGAGCTCTTCCCATCGTCAAATTTTCACAACACATGTCTGGTCCTCCCCGTGGCCTTCAAAAGAATATGAATCCCTCTACCTCATCGTTGAAACAAGAAGAGAGCTCACTCTAAGTTATTCTTGGTAGGAGAGTTTCTTTCTAGAGAGCTCCTTTACCTCTTCGTAAGTCTTCATCATGCAAGAAAGCTTCCTCCAAGTTCCTCTCGGTAAGAGAAGAGAGCTTCTTTGAAGAAGAGAGCCGCCTTACCTCTTGCTAGGCCGCCTCTTATTCTTGAGAAAATTGAAGAGACCTCCCAGAGCACCCTCAGATTTCAACAACAACGCATAATAATAAGTTCTCTATCATCGACTTCACGAGAAAGAAGAGAGCTTCGATCAGAAGAAAGCTCCTTTCTCACTTAAGGGCGAGAACTCCTGATCATCTCCTCCTCCTCTTCACAAAAGATGGAAGAGAGCTCGCTCTCAGGACAAAGGACGCAGCTCTCCCAACCTTCACACCTTCAAAAGACGAAGTCTGGCTCTCGGCAACATTTGCCGCGATTAGCTGTTTCCCGATTCACATATAACCACGAACAAATCAATCGTAGCAAATTTCGACCAAGAATCGGTTGGCGAAGTTTGCTGCGATTAGCTGTTTCCCGACATAAACGAGCAAGTCAATCGCAGCAAATTTCGCCCAACAATCGGTTGGCAAATATAACCACGAAAAAAATACAGCAAATTTCGTCCAAGAACCGGTTGGCGAAATCTGCTGCGATTGACTGTTTCCTGATTTAAAGATAACCACGACCAAGTCAATCGCAGCAAAATTTGCCCAAGAGACCGGTGGGCGAAAGTTGCTACGATGGGCTGTTTCTTGATTTGAACTGCTTCCTGATTTAAATAAAACCACGACCCCCCCCCCACACCCGGACCGCCATGGACCCCCCATAGGATGTATTTCTTTAGTTGGTGCCAGGCATTAACCAGTGTAAATATCTTCTAGAAATTGAATAGTTTAAATCCTGTGGGGTTGGCCTCCGGACTCCCCGGACCCCTTTGAATTATTTAACTATTTAACTGGGGCCTGGAATTCAATACGCTAAAAAAATTTAATCTGGCGCAGGCCTCCGGATTTAATTTCTTTAAATTTCTTCAATTAAATTGGGGCCGGGAACTACATAATTTAGATAATCAATTCTGGCGGCGAGGCCCCCGGATCCCCCGGGCCCCCCTCCCCAGAAGTTACAGTATTTAAACTATCTAATTGGGTCCGGCAATAAAGCAATATAAATCTGGGGCCGGCCTCTGGATTTAAATTAGTGCAATTATTTAATTTGGGCCGGTAATTCACATAATCTCAGTCCTGGGGGGTAGCCCCCCGGACCCCCTGGACCCCCCCAGCCCCTCCTCAGGATTTAAAGTATTCAAGTGATTTACAATATTCCAATTATTTAATTTAGGCGGGAAGTAAATAATTTAAAATCTGGGGCAGGCCTCCGGGTTTCATGGGGGGCGAAAATTAAATCTCTTAAAGAATATAAATCCTGGGGAGGGGGGTCCGGCGGACCCCCCCGCCCCCAGGATGTAAAGTATTAAGTTATTTTCATTATTTAACTGATGTGAAAAGATTTAATTTAATTGTGGCCGGGAATTAAATAATTAAGTATATTTAATCTAGGGCAGGCCTCCGGATGTTTTAAACTTTTGGAATTATTTAATTGGGGCCGGGAATTTAAATACTTGGAATAATTTAAATCCTGGGGAGGGGGGTCCGGTGAGGTTGGGGCGCATAGTAAAATAATTCAAGCAATTTAACTCTGGGGCAGGCCTCCTCCCCGGACCCCCCTGAAACCCCTCCCCAGGATTCAAGTTATAGAAATTATCCAAATTATTTGATTGGGGCCGGGAAATAAGTAATGCAAATAAGTTATTCCTGGGAGGTGGCCCCCGGAGCCCCTGGACCCTTCTCCAGGTGTTGCTTAAGTATTGATTTAAGTTATTTAATTGGGGCTGGCACTTAAATAGTTCAAACAATTCAGATCTTGCAGTGGCAACCCCTCAGACCAAAGATAGGGTTTATTTGGAAGCATCCTCTTGTGTTCCAATCAGATTTCGCAGTGTCTGTGTGTGTGTTCCTGTTTCCTCTTGTAAATACGACTTTCAGCTTCCAATACACCTGGTTTAAGCTGCACACCCCCCCTCCCCCTTTAACTCATTGTTGTGAACGGACCAGATAAGGTCCTGCACGCACTTTTGACTTAGTCTCCACTAAGTGAATGGTGAGCGACAACTCCCGCAAGCTCCACCGAGCTAGCGTTCGTGACATTCTGTACCCAGTTGCTAGCCGCAGTGCCGTGCCTGCCCTCGTGTTAACTTTCGCACGGCTTCCTGAAGTTCGCCTTTGCCTCGGCAGCTCTTGCTACACTGTATGATGAAGTGGCTCTACTGTACTACTGTGAGACTGAGTTCTATGCACCGTCCGTTGGGGGGATTGAGGCTCTGGCGCAGCAAAGCAGCACCATCGGAACAACAAGACGATGCCAGATTCCGCAGCTCCTGGCTGAAGTGCGTCTTTCTGTGCGAGTTGCTTCAGATGACGGAACTGCTGACATAAGCCCTACCGAACATGTTTCTGCTTGCGTCTGAAAGGTCTCAACAATTCCCAACTCCAACTGACTCCCCGAGAACATGCTCTACTCGGTGACGTGCACCTCTGGCGATGCTGAACTTTCCGAATCTCCGGACTGCTTGCCTTCTTCGGCCTCGACAGCTTGACGACAAATGGCGCCTGTGCTGAGCCCGAGCCCAGCGCATTCGTTTCCTCGTTGTCGCCATCCTGAAACTACGGCACCGAAGACTGGGCTTGAGGCTGCAAAGCGGCAAATTAGTGCCTCCTCCCGCTTTGTTGCATCGTTCGTCGCCACATCGTCAGCGTCTCCATTGCCATCCTCGCGGCAGCTTTCCTCGGAGTCCGTCTCCTCCTCCTCCATCGCCTTCAACTTTCTCACGTGCCTGCTCGGTGCGATTGCAAGTTCTTCATGGTTTTTCGCGGGCGGGCCAACAGGTCAAGTCAAAGACGCGGGAGCTTTCGTACTTGCCACTAGGTCCTCCGGTGAACGGAAAAAGACAGTGGACATCACAGCATCTTTTTGCTGGAAGGTAACTGACGGGTGTCTCATGCCTCGCCGTTTCCACGAACATCTGTTCAAAAGGGAATCGATCGGTCGGTAGTCCGTATGAGTGCATGGGGCCTTAAGGATATAGCCACATAGTTAAACAGCCAGTGGGCCAGTAACACAACTCAGCAAACAGCAAGACACTGCGCAAGCGGGCGTGTAATATGCAATCAAATAGCAATACCAGCCCGCCTTCAGCACGTTCAGCTGGTAATAATCAGTTGAGCTCACCGGGGCCAGCCTGAAGCGCTTGCAAGGGGAAGTTTCGAAGTTTCATGCACTGCCTGTACGCAAAAACTCCGTCCACCAATACAACACCACCGAAACCATGCGAAACAATTGATCTGCTCGACGGTGTTACGCGAGCAGCTGAGCCCGCAGCATGTTACTGGTCCGCATAGTGGCTGCTACCAGCTTGAGGCAGATGCCAAGCGGTGTCAGAGCACCACCCATTCCCTACGATCTGCAACCATGCATATAAGCGCAACTTGCATCCGATCCACTCGCAGCAGCAAAAGATCCTACTTTCCGGCTGGCATGCATGAAAAGCGGGCCAAAGTGTTGGACACCATACTTCCCTGTACACACCTACGGACCGCGGATGATTGACGAACAAAACCCGTTTGTCCGCTCAGCACTTCTGATGCCTTAGAATGATGCGCATAAACCCAGCGATCACATGCTGCACCGGCATGCACCGCCGTGCTCGTTACGTGGCAGCGCATACAAACAGGATTGCAGCATGTCTTGTCGAGCTTTCGGAAATCCAACTGACTCTCCATGCGAGAAAAGCCGCTTGTGAGATCCATCATCACCTCCAGCTGCCAACCACTAGCCAAAGGAAGCTAGCGATTCATGCATCCCTTCTCATAGCACAGCCTATGCACTGATTGAAGCCAAGGTTCAGTCTTCGTCTGACTTTCGCTTTTGAGATTCCAGAGAGGGGTCCCCCTTTGACGTCGTAACTTCCTTCAAGCTTTGATCCTGCTTAGTACACGTGGGTCACCAGACTTTGCATGGCCTGCAAAATGAGGAAGGGAAAGCGGCTACAGCGGGATAACGCAAACTTGAAAACCTCATGCCCTCTCAAACCCAAATCCGGCTGCAAGGTGAGCGACAGACACACAAGCATAAGACCCCGACAGCAAGGATCTTGAAATGAAGCCGAAATGAATGTGCTCGAACGTGGAAAGACTTTTGCATTGCTTGTGTTGTGCATCTCGGAACCGAAAATTGCAAAGCTTGAGCATTCAGCCATCCGTGGACAGCTGCATTCGTGTGCGGCATTCGTCGCATGCTACAGCATGGTGCGCTTAGGTCAATTGCGTCTATATTATATGCTCGAAGTTTCGTTTCACGTTGTACAAGAATGAAATAGGCGAGTGTGGGTCGAGAGCAGAACAATGCGGGAAGCATACAGACTCCATTCCTCCGAGTGAACGTCGAACAACATTTCGTGATAATCTAGCCCAGGACTGTTAGAAGAAATAAAGGAGCGAACGAGTGAAACAGCTGCATGCCGCGAACTGTATCCACCCATGGAGTGCACTCGCCCTCGTTGAAGATTCTGTTGGCAAGTGTTCCCATGCCCTTGAGAGACACGAGACGAGCGAGCCAGCAGAAAAAAACATAGATGCGGAAACAGTCTCGTGGAGCGAGTTTCTACAGGAAACTTGACGAATGAAACAAACAAGGTGGGCGGGACAGGACTGCGTGCCTGTTTCAGCTCGTGGCTTGAATTGTGCTAAAAGACCCCTGTGGCCCCGCGGTCAGGAACCGGTGAATCAGGGAAGTGAGAGGCTGGGAGGGCACCAACCAAGGGGCGACAGAGAGAGAGAGCGAGAACAGAAAAAGAGATCCCGATCAAAGAAGTGGTCATATGTTTACAAACCGGACGATTGGCAACCTGTCCGAAAATTGCGAAATAGCCGAGTAGCTCATGCGAGCATAGTCTTAAGCAGTAGTAGCTCGGGCTGTGCAAGGATTTCGCACGTTACCTTCTGTGGGTGGTGGGCAAGCGGAGGAAGCGGACCACACAGCACGAGCATCGGTTTGCAACACAAGACTTTATCGTGCAGAAATGAACACATGGTACGATCGTCCTCATCATCAAAACCTGAATCGTTGTCATCGTCGTCATCTTCCTCCTCGGAGTCCTCAATCAGGCCTGAACACGACCGAAAGGAAGGACCGCCTAGACTACTCTCTTCCGCCATCATCAACAATCAGTGAACGAAGACAGCATCGAAGGCAGAAAGGTCGCAGCCATCTGCTTCCAGTAAAGCACTGCTTGGCAGGTACCGAGACATGCCTGGGGATCGAGCGAAAATGATGAAAGCCGTGGTTGCTGTCAAGCATCACCACGGCACAACAAAGTTTGTTGGGCTAAGGCTGTCACCACCAAAGTCAACCTTGACCAGCTCATACTGTGGCTCGTCCTGCTGCATGCTCAATGAACAATACATTCGCCAAGCGTTATTCTGCGGAATGTATGGGTCCTCGATGGCAATTGCAAACTGCCCAGCCAATGAAGCCATTTCGGCCTGCCAGAAACCGCAAAAAGGCATCAAACGCTACGCCGAGCTTCCATACATGTGCCGGCCTTCCACGTGATCCAGGAGTTGTCTTCCACAGCTTTCTGGAGTACGTCTACTGGTGCAACCTGAGAGCTGCAAGCCCTGGGGCCCACAGCCGTTGACCCTAGACCTCCCTTGAAAAGCCAGGGTGTTCAACGGCACCCCCGCCTCAGAAGTACAGCTGTGTCAAGCGCGGTCTCGAAAGCAGTTCTTTACCCCTCTCTGTAAAACTACTGTCGTGCAAACCACCTAGGCCACAACGGCAGAACACGGACATACAAAAGGTGTGATGTAACATGTTCTTGTTGTATAAGAACTGCGCAACATGAGAGTGTCGTCGACCAACACTCAGTAACAAATGCTAGTTTGGCTGCTGACAGCATGACGTGCCTAGCTATGCAGTGGCACAATTACACATATATCAAGGGTAGACACCACTCGCGGAGCATGCCAAGCTCCACCAAAGCAAGGGTCCAACAGCGTCGAATGTTTCGGACATCTTCTTTCCCTCACCTTTCTTGGAGTGTCCAGGCCAAACTCACTGGGACCCTTCGGAAAGATCTAAGCTGCACCTGGCTAAATCCTGCTTCCTCAGGTAAGGCATGTAAATAATGGTGGATGCCCCAGTATATCCAATGAACGCACATCGCACGCTTTCCCGAGGCGAAGAACCAACTACAACCTGAGTATCTCTCGCACGCACTCCGGTTGCCATGATTCTGCCCGGCTTGCAAATGCCTCCATCTGGTCCGAATCTGCGAGTGGCGGATCACCGGCATCATCGTTAAAGATGCTCTGGTGAGTTTGAGGATCCAGGTGCACTGCATCTGCATTGTAAGCTTGCGGCGTGAAACGAAGAAGCTTGCACTCGAACAGCTACTCGAGTAGGTGTGACGATTCCGGTGGTGAGTGGTTAGACCGGCAAAGGCTGCATCCAGAGCCCTTTCTCTGACCTAAACGAGGGTCTGCTGATGCCCCTCAGGCTTTGAGTTGTATTGGCTTTTGAGATGGCCTGTCTCCTCTCGGAGGCGATGGGGGCGTCTACGACGGTCGATGGTGATTTCCGAAACCACGGAAATGGATCTTTCATTCAGCTCCTGTGCACTCAGCCGCTGCGTCCATCGTCACCTGTTTCTGTGTCATGAGAGATCTGGAGTCTGGCTCGTGAGTTCTTCTGCACTCTCTGTGGGCAAAAGTTCTATCCCGGTCATCTCCACTACGCTCGCAATGCGCGTCGGCACAAATTCGAACGAGGTCGTGGCACGCCAGCTTCCAAAGAAGCTTTGGCCGGAGATGATGCGATGTGGTTGTTGCTTCAGGTCCGGCGGCTTCGGAGGGTGCCTTTTGCTGGTTGGTTCTCGATGCAGCACTGCCATGAGTGTCACCTCGCTGGGGGACGTAGGATGGCAGCATCTCGCATGAGTTCCCTCCTTTGCGGGAGATTTGCGTATAGAAGATAGCTGATACCATTGTCGGTCGCTCACGGGCGGTTGTCATCCAGGCGGCTATTTTCAAACGACTTCCGCATGTCTCGCGGCTGACAGCCGCAGATCACAATTCGCAATAGCTGGATCGGTGGCCAAATCAGCCAAAACTGTGGCATCTCGTCCTGGCCTGCACGGATAGGCGGAGGAGGAGACTTGTAGTAGGGAATCGGTTTTGACTCGGGAGATCCTCGGGAAATCCACCTTTCGGTGCGACCTTGCAGGCGGCTGTTGATGGCATGGGGATGAATGGCGACAGCGCTGCTGAGTCGTCTGCTGGCTGCTCCCCACAACCAGTGAGAAGGAGAATCCAGAGGAAGCAAAGATTGCAGACTAATTCAGAGACTTTGGAGGGAGACACTGTGAGGTAGAGCTTTACGTAGGCTCTTCATGTGAAGAATACACTGAAAGCCAGTTGCACGAAGCGTGGATTGCAGCAGGTCGCACAAAGGGTGGATTGCAGCAGGTCGCTAACATGCAATGGTGTCCTGCCCGCCTTCCGCCCCGTTAACCCCTCCTCCCCGCCCTGCACGCGCACATCAATCAGAAGGCATTGCTGCGTGATGATTTTGGTTATTGAACCTTGTGAAGCTGTGTGGCAAAGTGAAATCGTAGAAACCTTCGCACGTCAAGCTTTCAAATAGCAGGAACAGCAACACACAAGCGTCTCTGACATTGAACATGTAATGAGGATGGAACCTGCACGGTTCGAGGTCGAGAAAGTGGATAAGAGTTGTCTTGCAAATCCATCCACTCGTCTTCCAAACATTCCCACGGCAGCCACACGCTGGCGCAGATCTTTCCCCGAAACTTGACCTCATCAGATGCCGACAGCCGAGTCGCTTCCTATGGCAAACCTACAACTCGGCGACTGAGCGTCAACAAGTTTCTTAGGCCAACATCTCTTGCGAAAGGCCTGCCTGCGCTGTCTTGTCAGACGGATCATCCTGCAGCACCTGACGGCGCTGTCTGCAACTGGTACAGGCACCGGGAAAGAGCCAAGGGTGGAAGAAACGAAAACGGCGTCTCAGCGCAGCCACAAACATTGCAAGACGTGCCTTGCCCCGCTGCTCGCAAATGGACAACAGGCGATCGTCCCAATTGATGGTCTTGTGTGCCTTGGAAAACTGCACGACTCTGTAATTTCGCTGGTCCACTGTCGCACAATGCCACATGCACTTCCTTCACTTCAACTCTGCATGCTCTTGGCCTCGACAGCGGGCCGCAGTGCATCTGCAGCGACCACTCGCACAACTCGCATGGCGCGCTCATCAACAAGACCCTGGCACCGACACTGGCATGCAGTTCTAGACAGAACAGACAACGAGCAAAGAGTCAAGCAGCGAATGCTGTCGTCACACATAAAAATGCGTCAACATGGTTCTGTAAATCGTGGGATGCACGAGATCAGGTCATTACCTGAAACGTGGTCAGGAGCTTTCGAAAGAATCCAGACTCTTGTCTCGGGATGGGGGTTGCTTCAAGAAGGTTTGCTTGGAGTGATCTCCGAATAGACCTTGCCGAATCTTGCCGGCCCAAAGCGCCAAAATAATTATGACGACTGCTCAGTTGTTGTCATCTTGACCTAAACGTCCATGGCCATGAGTTTCCCAGCAAATCGCACTTCTTGCCAGGCTGCTAGGCTATGTCCGGCTACAGCTGCTTTAAACTTGTGGCATCTTCAACCGCCAGGAAATCGCCAGGATTTTCAGTCAAGCACTGCCATTTAGCCTCACACGTCTCGTGACTTCGGCGTCTGCGAACTTGTGACTTGAGTTGCGACTTCGCCTTATCACATTTCCTCGATCCTGAGTTTAAGCTTGCTCATGATGGATCCTTTTCTGCGGCCCATGGCGTGCCACTTCCCACTCAAGCATAAGAGCTTGCCACTCTCGAACCCCTCCGACTTCAGATTGTGCTCAGGGCGAAAGGTTTGCCACCCTATCCGCCACAACCACCCTTCTCCAAAGTTCAAACTTGCCACTCCCCAGTCCTTGTAGGCACATGGGCCGCATGCGGTTTACTGACCGATGCTCTTCTTGGTTGCGTCTGGTTTCCGATACCGTCGCGAAAGAAACTCTTGCAAAGAGCACCTGTGCCCGAGCCACTGCTAACAGCTCAGGATCTTCTTCGACCAAGTTCAGAAGCTCATCTCGCCTGCAGGCTTTTCGGTCGCGACGCGCAGCCCTGCAACAGTCCACCAGCACCGTCTGGGATGCCCGCGTCATATTTTGAAGGTCTAGAGCCGGAACTACATCCGTGCCTAACAGGGAGCATACGATTGCTCTCGAATCGAGGCTCAGCCCTCATATACCTCATGAAAGCTGTCTCCAACGGAATGTCGACAAGCTTGCGCCATCGGAGGTCGGTGCGAAGTGCTGAGGCTCTGTCCATCAAGCCACCTTGGTACCAGTTGGCATACGGAGCATATCACCGAACTCACGGTCCTTCAGACTACCTGGGTGTCCACTAGCTAGCTTGTGAATGCTGCAACGTCTTTCTGTTAAGAACTCCTCCTATAGCAACAGCATCTGCTGGCAGAACTCCCCTCCTGTGCCACTGCTCACCGATTCACTCACAAATCCTTGCTTGCAAGGCAGCAGCATCCGTATTACATTCCTCGCTGCTGAAGCATGGGGGTCACGAGTAAGGTTTTTCGAACTCGAACCATTGAAAGTTTGAGCGAATCAATATATCGCAGGGACGACTGCAGGGTCGGGTTCAAGATATGAGATCAATCGCCATCCTAACGGGGACGGGGTTAAGATATTCTGAGATTACTGTAACTGCACTGGCCCAACGGGGGGCCGGCCTTAAGACATGGGATCAACCTGGCTCGCCTAACGAGAAGGCGGTTTGAATGATTTGACACAGGAAATCAACCACCGTCGTCTACTGAAGGGGGCGGGCTCAAAGTGTAAAATGAGGCACCGCTGCCCAACGAGGGGTTGGGTTAAAGACAGTTTAAGAAAGGAGCTGAACCGCCACCTTTCAACGAGGGAGCGATCTTGAGATTGGGACGGACCAGCTGCGGCCTTTCAATCTTTGAATCTTTCATTGTCTGTCATACCTGTTGCAAACTCTCTAGCTTTCGAACTGGCCGCGAACCCTTTAAGCTTTTGAAACTTCCAAACCGTCGGACTCTCAACCTCTCGAGCTCCCAACTCCCATGCCGTTAGAACTTTCAAACTGTCAAACCTCCGAACTCCGCATGTCTCACTGTCAATCTCTCGAACCCGGTGGCCAGCCGCGAAATTTGAAGCCATCCTTGCAAACTCCAAACTTTCAAACTTTTCAATGTTCGAACTTTCGACCTTTCTCATTTCGAAACTGTCGAACTTTCAAGCTCGAAGCTCCCGAACCTGTCAAACCTTCGAACTTTCAAACATTCAAAGTTTCAGACTCCCGAACTTTGAGAGCTGTTCGAACTCGGCAACGGCTTAAGTTTCGACCCAGGGCAGGGCCATGTAAGGCACACGTAGTCCGCGCATCTGTGGTGCACGCGTGCTCTGGTGCATCTAAGGCGCACACAGAATTGGGATTTCAGCACTCACACTCGGACAAGCCTAAGCGAGGATGTCTGGTACAGGGCGAGAGCACATTGGCCATGCATGCATTCAGAACCCGTGTTGGATCCTCCACGGCGTCAGACTAGGACCCCTGCACTGTTTCACGCGGTCTCTATACATGCAAGTAGCCCAGTCTTTCTCCAATTCAACAGACAAACATCCACTATGATCTACGAATTCACCTCCCTCGACATTGGCGTGTATTGTGATGAGCAGCTAACCACTCTTGACCACTAGCATCCTTCCAGCAACAACGTTGTGTTCATGCAGATCTGGCTTCCTGTTCGCATCCCTTTATCATGCAGTAAATTCCCGTAGTCTTCTTGCACAGTATGAATTCGTGTTCTTGTGCCTGAACATCCTTGCAGCATCGATTCATCTCGCATTTGTGCCAAAGAGCTATGCCTTCAGTGTGGGCCTCTTGTGGGGCCCTTGAGGCTCTCTTGGCCCTTTTCCAGATAGCGCAGACTTGCAGCCCATGAGTGATTCAGGGATGTGTCCATCCACCGTATTCTGTGACGGGGCGAGGCAGATGGCGCAGTCTCGCGGCCCCTCATCAACCACCCCTTTTTGGTCATGCAATAAATTCGCATGCTCTATATTTAGGGTTTAGGGGCTTTTAATTCCAGGTTTTAAGTTTGGGCGTTTCGGATTTGGGGTTTAAGCTTCTGGGGTGTTGGATTTAGGGTTTCAGGGTTTGGATTCGGGTTTAGGGGGTTTCGGCTTTAGGGTTCAGGGGTTTTGGATTAGGGGCCCGACTCGACAGGTCGCGCGCTGATAGCTCGCTGTGGTGCAAAAACATGCCTGCCCATGGCAAGACCACCCATACTGGGGTTGGGGGGCTCCAATCTGCGTCCTTGTGGCGAACCGCTCCAAAGCGTGAAGGGTTGGGGGGTCCTATCCTTGTCTTTTTGCGGGACCGCTCCAAATCGCGAAGGGTTGGGGAGCCTTACTCCTGGAGCCGTCGAAATGAGGGGAACCCCGAGATCGGCCGACAGCCCAAGAAGAAATCAGCTGCCTGGAAGGGAACAGCCCCCCAAGCGTCAAGATTTTTTGGGGGTGTCCTATCCTTGTCCTTTTGGGAGCCGCTCCAAATTGTAAAGGGTTGGGGGCTCCTGTCAGTGTCCTTTTCGGAAGGCATTCCAGATCGTGAAAGGCTGGGCGGCCCGCCCATCCTTGTCCTTTGCGGAGCCAAATCGTGAAGGGGTTGTCACAAGGAATGTGCTGGGGTCCTATCGTTGTCCTTTTGGGGAGCCGGTCCAAAGCGTGAAGGGTTGGGGGGCTGCATCCTCGTCCTGGTGGCACTGCTAGTTGTTAGGGTTCGGGAGAGCTCCGTGTCCTTTTGGGGGGTTGCTCCAAATCGTGAAGGGTAAGTTGTCGAAACGAAGTGCCAGCCAAAAACCTGGTTTAGGGTATTTACCGTTACCACTCCGTGGGAGGTGCCCGAGGGGCCGGCANNGGCAGGCATGGTGCCAGTCGCCTAGCTTTACCCAGGCTCCGCGTAGGGGTTTCTGCCGCTCGCGAAGCTCGGGCCGCTTCGGACTCCGCGGTGGCGGTTGTTGAGTCCTCAGCGAAGACTTGTTTCCCTCTGGGACGAGGTACAGGGGTTTTGATTTCATGCGACTCTCACAAGGGCTTAGGATTTGGGGCTTAAGGGTTTTGGATTTAGGGTTTAGGGGTTTGGGAGAGTCGTTTCGACTCTCACACTCGCACAAGGCTGGCAAGGCTAGGGTTTAAGGGTTTAGGGCTTTTGGATGTAAGGTTTAAGCCGCCACCAAAGATCTAAGGTTTAGGGTTGGGGCGGGTTTGTGATTTTTCACGGTTGAAGGTGATTCAATTGTTAGGCCTTTTCAGGGTTTAGAGTTTGTAAGGGCTCAGGGTGTTTTAGGCTTCAAACCTTTTGAGTGTTAATAGGGTTTGGGGAGATTGGGCTTTAGGGCTTGGGGGTGAGGGCTTAGGCTTCAGACGACGTTTGCATGGTTAGCAGGCAACCAACTATAGTCCAGTCATGCTACTATTGCCAGTACTATTGTACTGTACTTCTATATCACTGTCAAATCACTATAGTACTACATTACTATGGTTTATAACACAATAATACTATATTCCATATCATTATTGTTGTATACTATCGTATTGTGTTATTGTATAGAATTATAGTACAGTAGTACTACATTACTATATTATACCATAATGCCACAACTACTATATATTACGATGGTATGGACTACTATTACGACTGTGGTTCAACTAGAACATCGCTAGGAGTCCTGACCCCAAGCTCCAAGTTCGCTTAGGGACTAGGGGTTTGGGTCAAGCTGCCTGACTCGGTCAAATTCGGTTTTTGGGCCTCGGAAGTACTTGCAACACCGAGTCTTACTTGGCCAGAAACTCCAGACGCGGGATCGGCGGCCTGACGCACGCTACCCTTTCGGAGCCCAGAAAGCTGTCGGGCGGAGCGCATACGTCCTCGCCTGCGTGCACGTTGGACAAAAATCCACGTGCACCTTGGAAACAAACCACGCGTGCACCTTAGACGTCGCGCCCGTTTCGAGCTTGAGTTCGAAGCAGCGAATCGAGCTCGAAAGTGTGACGGTTGCATTGAGAATCTGAAAGTTCGACGGATTCGATGAAGAGTTCGAAGTGTGACGCCCGCTCGCTTGCGCATACAATGGAGCCCGAACTTTCGAACTCCAGCACCTTTTTTTCACAAGGGACTCAGCCTTGAAAGCTTCAAACTTCGAACCTTGAATCTCTCAAACCTTCGAGTTCGTTCGTTTGGGACACCATTCCGGATCAAGCCCCCCTGTTCCCGGCAGCTGCACAATCATTTGTGACTACAGGCGAAACCTGTAGCACAAGCGAATTGAGAGCTGCAGCAAGGAAGCAGCACGAAAGAACTCTGACGGCGATTGCTGCAAACCTGTTCTACGTTGCGGAGGCGGTACTTCACACATGATTTCGAAGTCCTACCAGTGACACTGCGTTGCCATGCGCCTGTCTGTTTGAATCTGCATCACCCAGGAGCCGCACTCTTTGAACCATTGGATGCGCTCCACACTGCCTCGGCTCGGAGAGCTCAAAGCTAGCAAGGGCTGAGCACCCGTGGCAGAGAGAGCGTGCACCGCGCACAGTGCAGACTTCCTTGCAGCAGAGGTTCCTTCAGCAAGTGTGTCAGGGGGGCCAGAGTCAAACTGGATCAGCTCAGCTTGTAGTTCTGCCATGGCGGGATCCTGCTGAAACCCAAAGGCCCCAAGGTGCATCTGCTGGCTCCGGGGGCATGGGCATGGCCCAAGGCAGCTTCCGTTGGCTGCCTGGCTATCCTGCTCCTGGCCCCTCCGCGTGGTCCAGAGCATCGTAGCCAATGACTCCAAAGTGACAACTCACTGACGGCTCTACGAACATCCCCAGTGGACCGATGGCACAGCCATGGCCTCCGCTCCGTTCTCGGATTCTTTCTCCTTCTCTGCTCCGTCCTGAACCTGACAGCAGGAAGACCCTTGCCCGCGGTGGTTGCTCAAACAGCACATGCCATTCTCCTCTCGGTGCTTGCTCATCTCCCTCGCTTGCCGCGAGGCCATGGTGTATCTCTGCTCCACCTGGACATCTCTTCTCTGTCTTAATTAAGCACCGGCGGTGCCAAGGCATCTGGTTTCTCTTCTCCGGACTCGAGAAAATTGAGCTCTCGGCTGCAGCTTCTATAGTAGAACCCGCTCGTGCTGCCATTGCCGCGTAAGCCTGTACGCAGCGCAAGCGACGTGCCAAACTGCTGTTTTCCCGTGACATGCTGCGTGCCTTTCTGAAAGCACCATGGGTGGGCTCGCTGAACGGTCCTGGCCACAGCTCCTGGAGCTCTGAAAGCGGAATACTTCGGACAGCCTTGTGCAGCAGCTGCAGTAAAGAACTAGGCATTCAAACATTTTTAGCAGTTAGTAGGTTATTGCTTATTCGGTTGTCCGGCAGCAATTTGCCGGCCAGTACTAGTAGCTTGGATGCATGTTTCCTCGGTCCTTTTTTGCACTCTCTGCTGCCTGTTCTCGTTGTCGCAGCAGAACAATCATGCAGGAGAGGTTGTCCTTCAGCAAGGGGTATGCAGCCGATCCGAGTTGCAGTGGCCAGTTAACAAGGTATCAAGTATCAATGACAAATCGAAGCTGCAGCTACTTAGTTTGGTGTTGTCGGGTGTACCTGGTGCAAGCGCTAACGCATAAATGCATAGTATCACTTGAGGAGGACAGGGCCTAACAAAGCTTCTGCTGCATGGTTTTGGACAGACTGCAGGGAGGTCCATCGAACCAGAATCGAGAGCTTTGCGGCACACAGCCGCCGCCGCCTCCGCGCAATGCAGTTACGATGAATTCTCAATAAGGCAGGAACTCAGCATGGCTGGTTGCAGCTCACCGTCGCGGGATCTTTGGACCGCAGCTCTTCCGCTGCCAGCCGGACCTTGACTCTTAGTTCGCATGATGAGAACCACATCTGCGATGGCCTCAGCTTCCAGCAACCTCTCTATTTGGAAAGTTGCCCTCGGAGATGCCGTCCTTGCTCACTTTTGGAATCACTTGAAAGTCACATGAGAATTCTGTGGCGCGATTCACCTGGCACGACCGGAATCTCACTGAGGCATGCTCGCATACTAGCAACAGAAAGTCAGAAGGTGCACAAGTCATCGTCGTGAATTCAGGCTCAGCCTAAGGCAGGTTCATAGTCAACTTGGTACTTGGCACATATTATGCACTGCGAAAGCTAGCTGTGCCAGACCGGGGTCTGCACTGAGACGGGATGGTCCTCCTGCAACAAAGCATGCGGCGCGCCAGAATTATGAGACAACATCCACATCCACAAAGCCGAGCAGACAGTGTGACTTGTCCTGCGCCGGGCCACCGGTCTGCTTGTGCTGTGCATCGCCAAAGGCTCGGCTCACTGCCAGATCGCCATTTACACGGGCGACACCCATTATTGTCTGAACCTCGCCATCAGTCCATGTGTGAGACATGCTAGCAGCGTAAGTCCGACGCACCACTGAGGCGTGTGACTGTTCCGCCGGTTCGGGCTATCCTCTCCTCTTCCACCTGCTTGGACGAGTGCCGTGATTGTTCTGCTCTGTTTTGAGGCCGCCCCGTCGCAAACCTTGTTGTCGGGCTTGTGATCCGTGGTGAGTCCGCCGTCAGTGCCAGGACCTGTCAACAGCAAACCCACTTTCTGGAACACCGGAACACATGCAAAGCAGCTCTGCAGTTCGAACCTGCAAAAGAAGTTGAAACCAGGCCTTCCACCATGGAACCATCTGCCCTTCCCAACAAGACTCGACTGTCTCCGATGTTGCCAACCTTACACTTCATGTAAGAGTCAGGGCACACGTGCAAGCTGCAAGTCGGACATGCTGCACTCAAGAATGCCTGGATGAAGCGAAGACTCTCGGAGGAAACGGATGCTGCACAGGTGATGCTTTGATGGTCTCGTCATCAGTCAATGAGGAAAAAGATAGAGAGGAAACGAACACGAACCGGAAAACACGATAGTCACCGGGATGAAAAAACACATGCGCCCTTTCAACCATGCGTGCGCGAATTCATCTGCATGCACCAACACACAAAGGCACCATCGACTAAGCTGAATACATGGTTCAAAACACTGGAAAAGCAGAGCTGCACATAATGCCCGTGCTCATCCAGTGCTGCAAGTCACACGACACGGGAGATGCAGACCAACACACGCTCACACTACCAACACCTTTTTCATCAGCGCACAGAGCAGCTCAGCAGAATGCAGTCGTGCAAAAGGCTTGAGCAATCCATATACCTTCTAGCGCTTTGTGGCCAAAGCTGGCCAGTCCGCCAGAAATTGTTCTGCACTGATGCTTCCCTGATAGAACTAATGCACAAACCTAGCCCATCTCAGCCTCGTCGAGCAGCTCCCAGACTCGCTGACGGATAAAATCCGCGTCCACCTAAAAATACAAAGCCAAAACAAGCTTAGGGTGTTAACTCAGCGGTTGTGCAGAAGGGGCGTGGATGGCGCGGCGAAGCTGCCAAGCTGCCAGGTGTGATGTCAGTTCGTGCATGAGCCACAATAGTTGCAAAATGAACCCCGAAACGGCCGGGTTCGTGAGTTTTGTGCGTTATTGTAGGTGTTATTCGGAACACCGAAACTAGGCAATGCTTTGATCTATTACTTAATACTCTAAACAAAACGTTGCAAATCGGGCCTATAAGGCTGATTCTGGGTATGGGAGCGATCTGGGGAACGCGCAGCTTACACTGTCAGAGCAGGGAGGCACGTGAGTGCGTGTGTGTGTGTGTGTGTGCATGTGCGTGTGCGTGTGCG
>CAJNJA010007676.1:0-15965 GCA_905231915.1 Symbiodinium necroappetens
CTACCACTACTACTACTACTACTACTACTAGTAGTAGTAGTAGTAGTAGAAGTAGAAAGTAGAAGTAGAAGTAGAAGTAGAAGTAGAAGTAGAAGTAGAAGTAGAAGTAGAAGTAGAAGTAGAAGTCGTAGTCGTAGTCGTAGTCGTAGTCGTGGTCGTGGTAGTGGTAGTGGTAGTGGTAGTGGTAGTGGTAGTGGTAGTGGTAGTGGTAGTGGTAGTCGTCGTAGTAATACTAATAGTAGTAGTCGTCGTCGTCGTAGTAGTAGTATTAGTAGTAGTAGTAGTAGTAGTAGTAGTACTAGTAGTACTAGTAGTACTAGTAGTACTAGTAGTACTAGTAGTACTAGTTGTTGTTTTTGCTTTTGTTGTTGTCCTGGTCGTCGTCGCCGCCGTCGTTGTCATCGTTGTTGTTCAATAATGTTCAAGAAACGGACGAACTTCCAGCAAGGATCTACCAGGCTTCACCCTGGTTCAGGACTGTTTCTCCCCAGATGTTCAAGCATCTTTTGCCGACACCTGAGAACAGAAACCCACCCCTTCCCGCAAGACACATCAAACCAACAAGCTTGCATGCTCCAGCTCTTGTCCCCAAAAGCCAAGCCCTCGCTCTTCACTTGCAGATCGCGCTTGGTGGGAAGCCGTCGTGCTGCTGCGCAAAATGCTCCTGACTTTCCTGGCGGCAAAGATCCCAGTAAGCTTTGCACCAAGCAGGCAACGACGCAGGATTCGAGGTTTTGGGAGTGTGAGCTTCTAAGTCAAAAGCTCTAGACATGCAATAAAGGTATTTTTGTGGGGTGTCTACCTGCCATACAGGGGATTTCCGTGCATGAACCTCAACGTCCGATAAGGTGAGAATTGACGCTGCTAGAGCAAGGATTCGGAGTTGCTTAGATCAAGCGGGAGTGTTGAGGGCGGGATGAGGGGTTCTGCTAGAGCAGGATGCATTGGAGTTTGAGCCCCAGCCGTGCAGGTACATCGCCTGCTTGGAGGGTGCAGCCCTGCTGCAATCGGGTGATGGTGCGGGTGTAAGTACAACAAGTACAGCCCCTTCATGTTTGTATGTGCCAGGTCAAAAGCCTGCACATATCCTCTCAAATAGAAACACGCGAGGCCTCTTCAACTGGCACAGATGTCTCCCAAGGGGTTTTCTATGATGGCAGTGGCAATTGATAGCAATAGGGCCACAGTTTCTGCTGCTAAAGTAGGGCTCAATCGGAGAGGCGCTGCAAATCGCCATCATCCGCAAGCCTTTCTCGGTTGGCGTAAGTCGGAAGGACAAGACCTGGAGTGTAAGGTGTTTGGCGTCCCTCCGAAAAGGGCGCCATGAGGGAGCCAAGCTCCTTAACCCACACCCCATGTCTCTTTGGCCCAGGTTATGCTGGTGGCGTTGGCGGTTCACAGCTATGCGGATCCTTTCGATACGGACGCATCCCATTCCAGGGACTTGAACAAGCTCGAGTCCATGCTGCTTTTACAGAATTTGGCGTTTAAAGACTACCCGACCCCTCGCACGCTAATTCGGGCGGTGGGTAGAGGTGCCAGTTTCGAGCCGGCCAGTTCGACAGGGAGACGTTAATGCAAGTTTGTTCTCCATTAGTTTCTGACGTAGAAGTTTTTTGGGCTTCCATTGCTGGGAAAATCTAGTTTGCCCTTGTTTTGAAGACACTTTAAAAGAATCCCCCGGTCTAAGATGGTGAGCGCTCGATTTTCGAAACTGTTTTCGAGAGCTAGGTTCTGGGTTTCGCTGTTGATGAGTTCAGAATTTGAGTCTTGCGACTTGAGGGACGATTAGGCTTCAGTCTCAGACACCCAGGCTTCTCGCTGCGGCCACGATCTGCTTCATTTCGGCTGGGTACATCCTGGGCTTGTGGTGCTGGGCTCAGTGCAGAGGAGAAGGGCACATCCCTAGGTTCCAGTGTGCACAAAAGTTTCGACCTCCCAAAACATGAACCCATGGTGCTAGAAAGGTATAGAAAGGTATACCTCTAGACTGGTGGAGGGTCGACATTACTTGGTTGCATTTGCGCGCTTCGGTTTCCAGAATGTCCGAGTTCTAAGGTCAGTGTGAGGGGTTGACGGTCGAGGGCGAGGGATGGATGTAGCTGTCCTAGCTGTCCCCTGGTTGCTTCAGGTGGCAGGAGCCTCTGTGGCCGACTCTCGCTGCTCTGGCTGTCTTAGTCATTATGATACTGCCCGTCGCGGCCTTCTTCGCGCTCAACTTGGGGCCACTCTTTGCAAAGAAGGCCAGCACCAGAGAGTCTAAAGCCTCTTCGTAATTTTTCTTACGTGCGGAATGTCCTTCCTGGCAAGCTCCATCCCTGGATGATGGCAGCAACTACACAGCAAAATAGCCCCAAGCCTGAAATAAGTGCACTGGCAGGGCCCGGGCTGAATAATCTGAACGTCAAGGAGTAAAGTAGTCCCGCAAGTGCGCACATCTGGACATCCGTGTTGGAGAAGGGCCTTGTTCCACGAACTGTGTTAGATTCAAGGGTCGCGGTAGGCTTGTTGCACCCTATGTGCCTCGCCGACCCCACCGCCAAAAAATCCCCCAAACCATAACAGTTCTTTGTTTTACGCGTGTTTCGATGCTCGGAGTCTGCGTCCCAAACCTGTACTTGGGCACCGCTCCAGGTTCTCGTGGTTCGTCGTGCAAGAACCACGTCTCTAGCTCTGCCTAGCAGTCCGATCTACCTGTAGTCTCCATTGTAGTTCCTTTTGGGGGATACCTTATGAAATCCTTAATATATAACGGTTAAACCAAAAAAAGGAACTACAATGGAGACTACAGGTAATTCGTGAAAACAACGAGACGAAAGTCGATAGGACCAAAATGCTTTCTGCAGGCGCTTGGCATGGTATGTCCCACTGACAAGGCCAGAGATTCGGGAGCTCCTCAAGAGTCTAGGGCTTTGAGGTTTCCACGCTTCACAAGTATGCGGTATGCGTTCTGAGATTTGTTATTGCCCATTTCTGGAAGCATTCTTGGGGGCCTACTTCTGCTAAACATCCCCAGGGTCGGAGATTTGGAGGAAAAGAAGGAAGGTTGTGAAACGACATGCTCCAGTCTGCCTCGCTCCGTACACAGACTAGCACAGACTCACGAGCATACGGCAGCATACGGCTGTGAACATGAACGGCCATGATATCTCTCAAGGCTGCCCGCAAGATACATCCCCTCTTTGGGGACCGGCAGGGCATTGCAGGGCATTTGGCGGTTCACGGGTTTAGAGGTTTTTTTGTCGTGATGGATACCAGTGGGGGCCACAAGAGGAAGGAGGAGCTAATCTAATCCTTAAGATTTTGGGCTGGCTGTGGTTCCAACCACAGTGTGTCCAGATAGCCTTAATTATAAAGTGAGTATATATATATACACACACACACGCGCGCACACACACACATATATATACATATATACACACACACACATACATACATACACTTTCCGCCATTGGTTTCACTAGCACGAAAACGCCTCAGATGGCTCCTTCTGTTCTGACAGAATGTTCAACAACCCCTCTGAAGCACTTCTGGTCTATTTCTTCGTTGTTTGGAAGGTGTTCATCTGGATATACGCATTGGCAGTGCATTCGAGTGCCAGTATGGATAAGCTCCTTCCATGTCGTTTGGATAAAACGGCTCCTCTGACTTGAGCCTGTGGTGTCCAACCTCTTCGGATAGAAGTCTTTCCTTTGTCGCTGGGTCTTGACATGGTGCGGGTTTCTTTGTGGGAAGCTCCTCGGACAAGTGCTCGCAAAAGTGGACTCTGATGCGGTGATGCGTGGCAAGCACAGTACTTTATGCCTACCGGTGGCGGCGGGTCGCGGCGGTGATGCTGTATCCTGCGCGTGGCAGGCGCAAGATGTTTGGCCGGCGGATCGGATGCAGTTCCGCGTGGCCAGTGAGTGCAGTGCTTTACGCCGACCGATGCGATGGTGCATAGCAAGCGCAGCACCTTATGCTGACCGGTTTGGGTCGTTCGCGGTGGGTCGCCGCGGTGATGCTGTGTCCTGCCTGGCAGGCGCAAGCCTTTTCCAGCCCATGGATGCGCTTCCGCGTGGCGAGTGCAGTACTTTATTCCGCCTGCCAAGGCGGTTCGTGGCAAGGCTGACAGTTATGCTGACACATGCGGTTGTGCGGGTGGCGTACTTTTTTCAATTGACTGGCTGCGGGTGGTCGAGAAGGTGATACGTGGCGGGTGCGGGAGTTCCTGGCTGTAGATGCGGTTTCACGTGAGCAGAGCAGTACTTCAATTGGTCTTACGCACAGCGGGCGCAGGACTTCCTGCCTGCAAATGCGGTTTTGCGTGGCCGCGGCACTGTCTGTCTGTCTCTCTCTCTCTCTCTCTGTCTCTCTGTGTCTGTTTCTCTCTGTCTCTTCACATTGAACTCCCTGTCTCTCTCACACTTCGCATAGCAGTGCTTGTAAACAAACTTGGCATGTGATGTTATCCGGTCCTTCAGTTGTTTCCGACCTTGTTAGTACATACATGTACCTGTGTTGCGCGACCCATGCTTCTCACCGTTGCTGTGAGGGTGCTAGAAGAACACCAGTTCACAGCGGAAAAAACGAAAAACCGGTGTGCCTGTGCGCCTGTGGCTAAGACAGGGTGCATACGCCCCAGTCACAATTCAAGCAGCGGGCTGTTTTTTGCTGGGGTCGCCACAGCCCGCGAGTGCTTCTAAGGACATGATTCGAATGGCTTGAGGGGTCCCCCTGCGTTCTTGGAGATTTGCAGGCCGGCGCCGTTGGCATTGCAGCCCAGGATCAAGTGGGATACCAGACGGTGCACGTGGACGAGGCAAAGTAAGCCCAAAGCTAGGCCTACGAGTCTCAGCGCGAAGAGTGAGAAACAATTTGTGCTATGATGTAAACCGGTGAGAGCACAGCTGTGCTCCCTCATTGTCGAAATTTGTCATGTACACTAACACTCATTGAACTTTATCCAATGTGGGAGCTTCATGCTTTGTTCCACCTCAGGAGTGTTGGAGCACCTACCCTTCAACTCTCTGCAAGTCTTGGAGTCCAGTCCCAAAGCCGCAACTGGCCCGTTTCCACGACGCATGGAAGCTTGCAGCTAGCAGCTCGCACTGGGAGGTTTGAAAGCAGGCATGTTTTGAGTTTGTGTAGGGAACGGAGTCTGGCTGCTTTGGCTCTGACGCAGCGCTCTTCTTTTCAATGCCTTTGCTTGGCCAACGCAAGGAAATGACGTGCATGTAATTAAGACTGCGGGCCGGTGCCGAGTAGAGGGAAGTGCCCTGGACCCCCACTTCCCAAACCTCTTCGAGCATTGTTCAAGCAACATACGGGGAGACATACGACAAGACGAAGCTATGTTGGGGTGTCTTAGCTGTCAAAGGCTTATGTGTGTCAAGGCACCTTCTTTACTGTGCCATCCTGGAGAGCACCAGTCATACCTTCTGTAGTTGCATTGAAGCCCAACTCGGTGACAGGCAGTCAAGGCATGTAGGCAAAAAAGGCATTGGCAGTTTAGCCAATTCCGCTGAGAGTAGGCCTTTCACTCCGGGGATCTTGCTGGGACAGTCGTGCTTGTCACAACCGATCTACCTCTCTATCTATCTGTCTATCTATCTAACCATCCATCCATCCATCCATCCATCCATCCATCTATATGCTTATCTGCATAATTACACGTACTCGTAAACATATTGCAGACTCTCATATGTATTAATAAGTTACCTAGGCTTCAAACGTTTAGGCTTCTTACGCTTATCCTGGTTGCTACCATCCCGTGCCGTTTGCTTCGCCCCCTGCTCACGGTCTGGACACGTTTGGCGACCAAGGGGGCAAAGATCGTTCCAGCTTGAACATTTTGACGTTTTGTTCCGAGTCTCTGGGGATTTCTCTCGGGCCGGAGCTACGTTACCGAATCAGCCTCTTATCATTCTCACATGCCTGGCTTGCGGCAGCGAAGCTGCCGCTAGTACGGTTACTATTTCCGATGAGAGCAAGTCATCATCTCATGTCCTTGTTATGACCAAATCCCAAAGCCAGCGTGGAGATAAGCTGAAGGGTTTAGCTCTGTGTCGAGGTTGATGTTCAAAGTATGTTTTCTGGTTGGTTTGCGTTTGTTGGGCTGGCACTGGGTTTCTGAACCGACACGTATGTCATTTTCTCAGCTCAATGTGGCTGAGAGATAGTGGCTTGTGCGCAGGAAAAGGAGGCCAGGGGCTTCCCCTGGAGTGTCCGAAATCTGGAGAGCTGAAACCCAAGATTCCACCATTTTCCGAGGAGTCTCCGCAAATGCTGAACCCGACCGTCTTGTGAGTCAGGGCAATGTCGGAGTTCTACATAACATGTATTTCTAAGGATTACTACTTTAATCGCCGATTTAGTGATTTGGTGTTTAGCGTCCCTAGACTCTGCACCCCAAAACGTAGTTCCAATCCCTCATTTGGATGACATCTGTTTCTCGTTCCTGGCCGGAGATCCCCACATGGAGAGGGGGCACTGACGTTGGTACAGCCAGTGTCACGTAGTAGTCGTAGTAGTAGTAGTAGTAGTAGTAGTGGTAGTGGTAGTAGTGGTAGTGGTAGTGGTAGTAGCAGAGGAAGAAGTAGTAGCAGTCGTAGTCGTAGTCCTAGTCGTAGTGGTAGCAGTAGCAGTAGCAGTAGTATTTGTAGTCATAGTCGTAGTGGTAGCAGTAGCAGCGGTAGTAGTGCCAGCGCCAGCAGCAGTAGCATTAGCAGGGCAGAGCATGTAGTAAGTAGAAGCACGGGTGATGTTTTGATTCGATACGTTCGTCCTCAACCCGAAACCGTGAACCTTGCACCGGGAATGCACAGCCTCGGATCTTCGTGGCTCAAGGGTTAAGCTCAGGTTGCATGGACCAGCGAGGCTGACGACTGTTGGAACTGGTCTTGCAACGCTGCCCGGCATGTGGGTAGTATTCTAAATTAGGGGTAACCCTGAACCCTAAAACCATGAACACTGTTTCGGAGCCCCTGACCAGGGCGAAGTGTGCCTCGAGTCATCTGTCGAAGGCACAGTACTATAGAAATCGGAAAGAGTTTCCTGATACGTGTAATAGCATAATATAGCTCGAAAGCCTTGCTAGTTCTTGAGGCGCTTACATTACGTAGAGAGGCTTGAATTTGTTCGCACCTTGTGTCAGTTTCCTGAAGAAAATCAGAAAGCTGCGTGTTTCAGGTTCGTGGAAGAGAAAGCTTCAGGTTTCCATCGGTCCTTCGCCTCCTACGCAAAACCCCATTTAGGGCTTGCAACTTAGGGTTTGGGGTTTCCCACCGCCATGTTACCAGATACTAAAGCCATAGAATCAAGTTCGAGATAGTACGAGCATGGGTTAAGGATTTGCTTCTTATTTTCCCATTAAGGGCATGAGGAGAGTGATGTGCCGACTTTCTGGCCTCTGCTTCAAACTATTCTGAAACAGAAGTCTGGTTTATGAAGTCTAGAAGGACAAATCAGCCCTGGTTCTGGTAAGCCTGTCCCTTCTTCTTATTCCAATAAGCTGCCCACCAGCAACTCGGAACCTGTTTAAGCAGGATTTAAATAGAAGGTTAGTAGAGCGTAGCAACAAAGCCCTATTGTGTTCAGTTTTGCCCATTTCCCCTATTCCCCAAAACCTGTCCAGTAGCCCTAGATGCTAAGCCCTTGATCCTTATTTGGCCCTTAACCCTACACTATACACCCTAAACCCCGCCTGAATCATCACCCATATGATTCTACTAATTGCCGTATACACCATACAGCATTCGAAGTGTCAAGGTCCCTCTCGTAAAACCCTACAAACCCCATTCTGAAATCCTTCATCGATTTTTTCTATAAACCTGCAGAAAGCCCTATTCTACCCACATTCTGAACCCCGTATTGTAGCAACCCTCATAGGACCCTAAACCCCTAAACGCTTAAAGTGAACCCTATTCGAGTTCTTAAAAACCCCTAAACCGCCCAAACTCTAAACCCTTAAAGGGAACCCTATTCTAGCTCTCAAGGCTCCTTGTTTAGGCGGAGCTCTGAGTCGCATCAGGTCCAAGAGTTGGACGAGTCGAGGGTCAGCTACCTCGATGCTGTCGACGTGCCCTGTTTTTTTTTTTTTTGTGGGCGGGGGGTGGTTTAGGGTTTAGGGTTTAGTTTTTTTATCATAGGGTTTAATTAGGGTTTGTTCTTTAAGGGTTTAGGGTTTAGGGTTTAGGGGAGAGTTCCGGGCGAGCGAAGCCTGCTGCAAAAGGGTTCAGGGGAGGGGTTAGGGCAGGTTTCTGGTGGAAGGGCCGCTGGGGTTTGGGGTTTCGGGTGTCGGTGTTTAGGGTTAGTTCATGGTTTAGGACTTTCGAGGGTGTCGTTTCGGGTTGAGTTTAGGGTTTAGGGTTTGGGGTGGCCGTGCCTTTTTGTTGGTTTGGGTTCATTTACAGGGTGTCTACAAGGGTTGCTATGAGGGTTAAGGGTTCTGGGGTTGGGGTGAAGTTCCGTGTTTCGGATTTCGGGCCTCTGACTCAGGGTTAGGGCTTTATAGGGCTTCGGGCGATTCAGCGCCGGAAGGCATTTGCTGTTGATTCGCTTCCCAGAGTTTGATATCTTCCTCTTTCATTGTTTTTTCTGGTGTTGAAGCTCGATGTTGTCGATGTGCCTGGGCATTTAGGGTTCATAGCATTTTGTTGGTCTTTAGAGGGGTTCGAGAGGTTTGTGTCGGCTTGGGGTGCTTCGTCTCCAGTTCCGGAGTATCTTTGGCAGTTTTCGCTGCTAGGGTTGAAGACTGTATCGAGTATAATGGCTCTTCGCTTCTGTCGATGCAGCTGTATTTTGAAGAGGACGCAGGTGCGAGTTGACATGCTAGCAGGGCCCCTGAGCACAGCCCAGGTGCTGCTGGAGCTGGAGTCCTTCTGAGACGAATCTGAGCACGGTGGACTAAGTCTTGGGCTTTGCCGTCCGTAGGTAATATAGCAGCCTTTCTGGTTGCCAACGCAATTCCAGAAGGGATCCTTATTGTAGTTATACTACAACATCTTCGGAAACCCTGTTCTAAAAATTGAGGCCCCTACATTATAGCTGCCCTTTTAACGAGTGATAAACAGCCGAGGCTTTTTTGGGCTTGAGATAGAGGTTGGCTCGAGGTTGAGGGTTAAGGGTTCAGGGTTTAGGATTTAGGGGAGAATGTGCACATGTTTTGGGAGTTGAGGATTAAGTTAGCAGTTATCAGGGAGTTGGTGAAATTCGGATATGACCCGCGGTTGGCCAATCCCTAACAAAACCCTAAAAGCTAAGTCCACAGTAGCACAGGGCATGAATCCCTGAACCCTCAAACCCTAAACCCCTAAACGCCTAAACCCCTAAACCCTAAACCCCTAAACCCCTAAACCGCATGTCTCACGGGCTCGGGGACTTCGCGGCCGCGCTTCGGCAAGACGTTCAAGAGGAAAGAGACCCGCGCGCCCTCACAATGTAGGCGGGTTCAGGGGTTTAGGGGTTTAGGGTTAGGGGCTTAGGATTGGGGGTTTAGGGTTTAGGAGTTTAGGGTTTAGGGGTTTAATGAGGGCTACTTTATCCGAAACCCTAAGTTCATGGTCCATATGCGGAGTTCTCCAAAAGAGGGTCCCTGTTAGGCTTCTTTTACAACGGTGCCGTGCTGTTTTGGGGACCGAAAAAGGGACCCTAATCTAGAGAACTACCCATATGCGGACCCAAATACCTAGACCCTTATCCCAGGTTTTTGCCGACGTTTGATAAGGTTCCCAGCGAAGGAGAGCCCTTTGAACTCAAGCGCAGATAGCTGGCTCTGGTCATTTTGGAAGCTTGTCCTTGTCGGAGTGCCGATTCGCGTTTGCACGAACCTCCCCTACATCAGACCCTCTAGTTTAGGTAAGCCCTAAACCTTAAACCCCAGTCTCGGCGGAGCGAGAGCAGGGACCGTTACACTGAATAAAAAACCCTGTTCTAGCTTAGTTTAAGATTTAAGGCTAAACCCTGAACCCTAAACCCTGAACCTTAAGGTTTGGGGTTTAAGGTTTAGGGTTTGGACTGTTTAGTCAGGTTTTAGGGCGTAGGGGCGTAGGGCCTAGAAAGTTCCAGGTGGTATTACTTCTTGCCCCAAAATCCTGCTTGATGGGTCCTCTCTTCCTCCAAGTCTCCCTTGACCCAATCGCCCCTACGCACTGAGAGAACCTGCGCCTTTAGCATGGAATCGGAGAACTCATGACTAGACTATGCTAGTATAAACCGGTAGAGATTGGAATTGCAACGGTCACTTTAAGCCCCTCAAACCTTATATTCCCTATGCATGTCGAGCCTGACACTGAAGCCTAAATACTTACCGAAACTAGTCCTTGGGGTTCCTTATTCTAATTATACTATAGAAGGGCCCAAAACCCTATTCCAATCATTAAGCCCTGAGCCCTAAGCCTAATCCCCAAACCACTAAACAAGCCCCTGCCTGAACCGTCGTAGAAAGTTGAAAGATCGGGGCTCCCTTCCGGTAGGCAGAGAAGCGAGTCCGCTCCATAAGGGACCGTGTGTCCTGGCCGCAACAACGGTTTAGGGTTTTTAGTTTTTGGGTTTAGGGTTTTAGGGTTTGGGCTATTTTCTGGGTTTAGGGTTAAACCTCGTGTTGGTTTGGCTGTGTACTTCGACAGTAGTTCAGCATGTTTCAACTGTTACAGGGTTTAACCGGGGTTTGAAGTAGGACGTGGATTGGCCACGCCTGTAAAGAGCGTGCTTGTAGGATTCAGTAGGCATCTTGGCATGTGCAGGTATAGTTTGGCGTGCCGTCATGAGGCCATCGGGAACCAAGAAGAACACTCTATTTGACGTAACGGGCTTGCATTGCCATCCGGACCCGCAACATCTTATTCAAACAGTTGTGGTTCGTATCCGTCGGCATTGTTGCATGTTTAGGCAACTGTGCCAGCAGACAGGACTTTTGGTTTTGTTTAAGCCAGTCAGGTTGCAATTATCCACAAGTTGACATTCAGAGGACGTGCTCGGGTGTACACCCTTAGCCCAAAGAACCCTCACTTTGTAGTCCGAATGCTGTGATTCAAGGCAATATATATATATATATACCCCAAATGCAAAAGGCCCGCCAATCATGCCAAATTTCATGCGATACTGTACACCATCAGAACAGACTCTGCAGCCTTGAAATACGTCGGCCCCCCATGCTCCAACCAAAAATCACACAACGCACACGCACGCAAGAAACCTAAACCACACACCCTGAAGCCATAAAGCCCTAAACCTCAAACCCTAACTAGCAATCTAAAAGCCTGAAGCCCTAAACACCCTGAAGCCCCTAAACCCTGGAATCCTAACACCCCTGCCACCCTAAAGCTAAGCCTCTTAAGCCCAAAACCCTAAACCCTAAGACCTAAGACCCTAAAGTACCCTGCAATGCGGGCTTCGTCCAAGCTAAGTGGGAGGGAAAAAAAGACCCTAAAGCTAGGCCCCCTGAAGCCCAAAACCCACAGAACTCTGAGAAGCCCTGAGCAAGTGGCGAGCCAGGTGGCGTTCCTTGGCAGCGCGCTGAAGACGCCGCCGCCGAGTCCCGGAGGTCCACCGGCCCCCGGCGCTACGGCCGAGCGGGGGAGCCGAAGAGTTGAGGGGGGGGTTTGGGGTTTAGGGGTTTAGGGTTTTGGGCTTTAGGGTTGAGGGTTTAGGGTTTATAGGGCTCAGGGTTTGGGGTTTCGGGTTTAGGGCTCAGGGGTTAGGGCTTCAGGGTTTCGGGTTTAGGGCTCAGGGTTTTGGGCTTTGGGCTCAGGGTTTAGGGCTCTAGGGCTTTAGGGTTGAGGGTTTAGGGAATGATCAGAGTTTAGGGTTTAGGGCTTTAGGGTTGACAGGGTTTAGGATTCAAAAACCCTAGACCCTAAACCGGATTCCGAACGTTTCGGGTTGGAGGTTTAAGGCTTTGGGTTTATGGGGTTTGGGGGTCTGGGGTCGAAAGTTTAGGGTGTAGGGCATTTTTGCTGGATCTTAGAGTGGCAGTAGATGAGGCTTCATATTTATGGGGCCTTAGTTGCGGTTTAGGGTTTGGGTTTGGGGCTAGTTGAGGCGGGGCGGACTATCCTCCCCTAGGAAGGGTTTAGCCTTGAGTGTTTAAGGTTTAGAGTAGAGTGCGGTTTGCTACCAGAGAGTCTACATTCATATTATGGGTACAAGTTCGTGGTTATGGCGCACGTGTACGGGATCGTAGTAATAAGAGCTGTGGGTGTTTTAAGAGGTTCTACCGGGGTTTTGGTTCTCCGTAACACCGGTTCAGGGCTGAGGGCCCCCCTTGGCCCTTTCTTAAGCAAGACCCCTCAACCCAAAATCCACATCATAACAGCCATAGCAGGGTTCCTCATATAGCAGGGTTCCTTTTGCAAGTATGTGATATCGGAGGTTCTCGTGTTTTGCTGCAGGGTCTGAAGATCGGACAGGTTAAGCGTTAAGGCTGAGGCCCTCTCGGGTTTCGGGCGTAGGGTTTGGGGTTGAGGGAGTTGCTTCATACTTTGCCGTCGGTGTGGTGAGAGCCTGGTTGCAATACTCAGCCCTCAACCGGTTTCACTGAAGTTGAAAGGTGGTTCGAGGCATCAGTTGGGAGGGATCGTTCACTCTGCAAGATTTCTGCAGTGTTGGTCGGACCCTGTACCCTGGAAACCCTTCTGCAACTAGAGCTGAGAGTTAGGGTGTAGGGTTTCGGGGTCGGTCAGTGACACTTCCACTTGTTGTGATACGTCGTTCTTTTTCACAGAAAGTTTTCCTGGCTAGGCGGACGTGCCGCGTCTCGTTCTGGTTCCAGCACTACCGCGCACTGTCCCTGTGGTTCCTTACCTGTCTGGCAGCCTGTATTGCACAACATCTCCTTGGAGTCTCAGCGTGGTTGGAAGACTCCGTTTGTCTGGACAACGCCCTCTTCGCTCTACATGCTGCGCTGGCATTGCTACAGGATCTGCTCTCATGTGCAATGTGAACACCTGAACAGAATCCTGCCTAGCACCTAACACCACCAACTTATTTTGTTTAAGTCTGATAGAAAAGCCAGACGAGTGGTATAGCACGTCAACATAGTATTGCATCATGCCTGTATCTCGGCGTTATTGCAGCTTACCAAAACGATTGCGATAGTGTCTTAGTAGTCTCTCCATTTTGAAGCCTCAAACGACCGCGGGCAAGAATCCTCAAGGGGCACAGGGCTGCCTAGACTCGTGATCTACGGCCGAAATATTAACTTCACTACCGAGTAGGCTTCGTGCTGCGCAACGCTGCGGCCCCACATGATCCGTTTGCAGGGGTGCACATGCATTTTTCACACTTGCTTGCATTACTTGCAAGCACTTTCAACATTAGTCAAACTTAAACCCGACAACTGGCCCGACCACCGTAAGCTTTCCCAAGCACGAACTTCCGGAACAGATCGTGGTGACTACTTGTAATCCCACTCACGGCACTTGCCAACACCACTTTTAAGTAGCCATGAACCGTCGATTTAATCCTAACCCTTGTGCAAACCTCATAAACCTTAGACCAATGCCTCGTGCCTCAATCTCGAAACACCCAGGTTCGTGGTCGTTACCAGGCCGACAGAGCTAGATGCCGCAGAAGCCGAGCGCCTGGTGCCTTTGGCGATCCTTGAAGGGTCTAGGGGTTGGGGCTTAAGGTTTAAAGTTTAGGCTCGTGTGTGTACATATATATATATATATGTATGTGTGTTGTTTGTTGTTTGGAAGGTTTAATCAGCATCTGCTCACGGTTCAAAACTCAGGGTGGCTTCGGGTTTGTGTCGAAAGGTGTGTGGGCGGAGGCAAGTTGTGACATCGAATGTGCCATCTAAGAACGACTAAGTACGTGTTCAGGCCTTGCCACGGAGGTTTTTCGCCACGACAAGTACATCACCGGACCCAACTCAACAAAAAGCAGGCATGCCAACCACGTGCTTGCTCAAATATTCCTTCCGGGCCTTGGATCCGGCAGTTTAGCGTTTTTAGTTTCTGAAGGTTTCTGCGGGCATCCGATGGCCTTGTGTGACGTGGCCCTGCTTGAAGATCATTTAAAAGCGCTAAACTTAAGACTCAATTGCTGAGGCCCTAGCAGGTATTGGTAGGATCTTGTTAGGATTTCCAGAGGGGTTGTTTCTGGGAAGCGCTCCAGGTGCGCGAGCTGAAGTCGCAGGGCATCTGCTGCCGAAGGTGGGGTTCCCAGGATGTGGAGGGTTTCGAGATCATATCGTTTCTTAGGCTTTCAGGCTTCCATGACTTGGTTCCCCAAGACCCAACCTTCAAACTTTTTGTGTTCTTAGTAATCTGAAAGTTTATCCTTTTATTTCCCGGGTTTCTTTGGGGAAGTAAGATGAATGATGAAGGGTTGCTCTAGGCGTTTCTGCCAGGGCTCTAGCAGGCCTGGAGGCTTTTGAGTTTAGGGCCCAGACTCTGAAACCCTAAGCCCTGCACCATCATGCCAGTTTGGGCGAGGGCACCAGGGCCCAAACAAGCATAATTACAGACTAACTATTCTATAGGGTTCCTTGCATAAGCCCAGAACCCGATTCTGTTTACTGAGGCCCGTGCATTCTCAGATAGCTGGGTGGGAGAAAATTTAAACCCTTTGGGGGCAGTCACTGGCATCGAACGGATGTTTAGAAGCGTCACACGGCAAGGCCGGCCGCCAGCCTTCGCAGCGTTACAGACAGTGCACGAACCACTTTCTACATGCGGCGGAGACCCTGGCCGCCAACACCAGTCGTGACACTCCTCGTCACACCTTCTGTAACCTCTGCCGATTTCTACTTCGTCCGGCAGTGTCCGAGTTGCGAGTAAACCGTTAGCCCGTAAACCCTAAGCCCGAAACGGGATCTCATCCGTTTGGTGATTCACTCAGAACTGCAGGAGGCCAAAGAGCCTTTTGAAGTTTAATATAGGGGCCTTAATAATTAGAACAGGGTTTGGGGTATATTATACTATAATTATACTAAGTACCCCCCAAAACCCTGTTCTAATTATAAAGGCCCCTACATTAGGCTCCCAACCTGGCCAGGCTGATCGTGAACCAGCTGATCGAAGAGGGCAGCGGTGAGGCCCCCCGACAGAGTGAGAAACGCAAACCCTTCCTTGGGATCTAGGGTTTACAACTTTACAACTTAGGGAGCCAAATAGATGATACACCCCAAACCCAAAGCCGAACCATGCTAATTATAGGGATGAGGTCGTGCTTCATCCTTTGGGTATTATAGTGTACTATCCCCATAAGGGGACTACAATTGGGATATGCCTAGTAGATGCTCAAGCCCCTACATTCGACACAAACCTTTTGCACACATCTGACTGCAGTTTCTGACTGCTTTAATTAAAGACCCCTCGGCCACCGATCTGGATCTTCGGAACTAAACCATCTTTCTACCCTTGTGGCAGGATTTAGGGTTTACGGAGTTGTTTCCGTTAGTGGTCAGCCGTTTCTAAGAGGCCTCCTTAGCTTGTTGTGCCATTTTTGCAGGGTTTAGGGCCCTAGGGTATTTACGGTGCAGGGACGAGGCATAGCCTGCAAGCCAAACCATTGAAATCCCAGGCCGCGAGAAAGCGGTGCAACAGGGCCAAAGGGTAGGTTATCCTAAGACTGCATGTTGTGCAGTTCCTGTGTTATGCGAGGGGCATGAAGGAGTAAGGTTCATAGTGGTAGCTACTTTTCACGCCTGGAGCATTGAGACCCAACCCCGGGAAGCAACTACCTGTACATCTGCTCAGAAAATTGATATACAGATTCACATATTCTGGCTGGATCTCTCGAGATACAGATGTAGTTGTAGGATTGTGTTTGTGTACACGCACACGCACACGCACACGCACGCGCGCACACACGCGCGCACACAGAGACAGACGGACGGACGAACGGACGGACGGACGGACGGACCGACAGACAGACAGACAGACAGACAGACAGACAGACAGACAGACAGACAGAGCAATGGCAGAACCTGACAAACGAGACGACCTGCCTGGACGCAGAGGACGGGAAATGACCAC
>CAJNJA010007677.1:0-15964 GCA_905231915.1 Symbiodinium necroappetens
CATACACATACACACACACACATACATACACACATACATACATCCCTACATCCATACATCCATACATCCATACATCCATACATCCATACATCCATACATCCATACATCCATACATCCACACATCCACACATCCATACATCCATACATCCATACATCCATACATCCATACATCCACGCATGCATTCCTGCATGCCTGCATGCCTGCATGCCTGCGTACGTACGTTACGTACGTACGTACATACGTACATACGTACACACACACACTCAATACACATTCATCACTCCATCCATCCCTCCCTCCCTCCATCCGTCCATCCATATTTCCATGCATGCATGGATACTTACATGCATGCACACATACATACTTTGATACGTGCATGCACCCCTGCATACATGCATTGAAAGCGTTTTTCTAGTTTGACTGGTATTGTAGATTTTTCTTACGCTATGTATGAAGATGATCCTTGCAGCCTGGTTGCGTGCTTGCATTATTCGGACATTCAGTGTCGGTGTTGTGTGCTTTGGCCTAGGCCCGATGCTTCTGGCATTACTGCAGTTTCTGTGTCTACTCGTATGTGTCTACGCCCTAAGAGCCGTGAAAAAACCCTGAGACTATTGAACTCTGCAGCACTTTGAAAGGAACCCCCTTGAGGGACCCGCTAGAACCCTACAGATAACGCAGGGCCCCGAAACGCAGCCCAGGAAGCCCTAAGCCCTAACCCCCTAAGCCCCAAAACCCCAAAGGGGACCCTAAACCCTAAAACCCCCTAAAGCCTGAAGCCTGTACCTCTGGCAGCCCAGGATCTCCATCGTGGCACAAGGAGGGATCCGACAGCTCTGCGAGGCAATGGCTCGCCACCGAACTGATGCCGAGGTGAACATGCAGGCGCCGAAGCGATGGGGGGAATAAAGAGCGAAAGAAAGAAAGAACGAAGTAAGGAAAGAACGGAAAATCTAAGGAACGACATAAAGAAAGGAACCCAGAACATGAATACAGAAGTAGTTCCACAAAAAAAGACACATAGAAAGGCACACAGAAAGAACGAACGAACTAAATCAGCAAAGAAAGACACAAAGAACGACAGACAGATATAAGGAAATAACGCGAGACAGACTGAACCAAAGAAAGACAGATATAAGCAAAGAGCTCATGAACGAGAGAGAGAGAGAGAGAGAGAGAGAGAGGCAGAGAGGCAGAGAGGCAGAGAGGCAGAGAGCGAGAGAGAGCACGAAACAGAGAGAGCAACGGAGAGATAAAGAGAGACAGAGAGAGGGAGCAAACTACTCAAAAATGGCACTTGCGAGGCTGTGGCGGCCCTCTGCAACCTCACCTCTCAGCTGGCGGAGAACAAGCGAGCTATCTGTGAAGCTGGCGGGTTGGAGATGGCAGTGGCCGCTTTGATGGCGCACCCGCAGAGCCAGGAGAAGACCTTCAAAGAGAGTCGTGTTTTTTTCGTGGGCTTCTCGCAGGATTTGGGATGGTAGTGGGTTGCTTTCTTGCGCCAGGAGCTGCAGCAGCAGGGCTGCGGGCTGCTCCACAATTTGGCCTGCGACCCACAACTGCGGCCTCAGGTCAATGCAGCTGGAGGCTTGCGGGTGGCTGCCGCAGCCATCGAGCACCCGGTCCGTGCCGTGCAGTCCCTGGCCCTGATGCTTCAGAGGCAGCTCCAGGCCCGGCAAGAAATGCCTCCGCAAGCACAGGAAACGCGCAAGCCTGCAAAGACCACAGCCTCGCTGGCCAAAGATGCCTCGGATGGCGGCGTGGACGAGCTCTTCGCGCCGCGCACGCACACGGTGCGCGTGGCGCGGAGCAAGGCGCTGACGAGGCCTCAGCGCAAGGTGATGGCCGACGTCATGGCATCGATGCAGCAGAATCCTCGTGGCTCGCCTCAAGTGTAAGACATTGTAAGACAACAGCTACTATATTGTACTAATGTAGTGTCGTGCAGTAGTTATGATGGACAAATTTACTCTGTCAAGTACCAAGTCCCTAAACTCTAAACCCTAAACCCTGAAGCTTAAACCAGCAGTGAGAAGTTGAGTCTCCAAGCTCGAAGCCGCCTCTCGCTTGAGAGCCTTGGACTCGCCTTGTACTCTCCTCGAAAGGCCTTAGGGTTCAGGGCTTTAGGGCTTTAGGGTTAAGGATAGACAGTCAACGGGAGAACTTCGAAACTTGTGGCCTTGCATATTACGTATCTGGTCTATCTTAGAAGGTTTTGGCCCGGTTATTGAAGAAGCGAGAGGCGAGTGGCTGCCCCGCGATGGCTCCACTGCGGGTAGCAGTGCTTCGGGTGATGACACCTCGAAGGCTTCTCAGGCCTCCAGCGCCGCCCGGGCTACATCATCTTGAAATCTAGTCGATTCTGTTCTATTCTACTCTAGTCTTTTCTAAGTAGTCCCGTCTAGTCTAGTCTTGTGTACTCTACTCGACTCTTTTCGGTTTTGTTCCGTTCTATTCTCTTCTCTTCTATTCTGTTCTATCATATTCTACTTTGTTTTACTATGCTGTGTTACGTGATGCTATACCACATTAGAATATGTTGTGTCACAGTATACTATATCAAGCAGTACTTGATTGTATTATATATGGCAGTACACTATATTATATGATGTTATGTTCGCTACAGCTTCGCGGGATTTGAGTTCGAGTTGTAGTCCTTCGCCGGGATGCAGGGGTGAAGAGCAGGGTGTGGAGGATTTCTGTGACAAGCATCGGAGCCTTTGCATGCTCCGAGTGAGGGTTTAGGGTCTGGGGGATCTGTGGAATTGAAGTGGGAGCTTCACAAATCAAAGCACCCTAACCCATTATAGGCATAAGCAATCTTAAACAGTATCGAGTCGCATAATACTTAGAACAAGGGCCCTAATCTAGGTAGAATGTAGATAGCATAGCCAATGCGAAGTAGCATCCTCCCTGTACTAAAAACCCCTGAACAGAGGGACCCCTGCTTTTCTGAAGCCCGATCCTCGGACCGAGGCCAGCGGCGGTGGAAGATGGACGCTCCGGGAGCAGCAGCGCGCGGCATCCTACGGCATTGAGGCCCCTGGGTTTGAGGGCGAGTCTGGGCCCTGCTTACATTAGGGTTTAGGGTTTAGGGTTAAGGAACTCAGTTGAATTGAAGTTGCTGTAAGAGGGATCTGCAGCAGATAATATGGCCTAAACCCCTAAACCCCAAAAACCCCTAAACCCCTAAAGCCGGATCACAGGACCTGGAGGGCGTTTCGGACAGGAGCTCCGAGGATGGTTTTGCAGCCCGGAAAGGCTGCTTCGACAGCAAAGGGGGAGAAGCTTAGACCCTTTTTGGGCCTGGGTTCGTGGAAAACAGAGGCAGCCCCAAACCCCAAACGCCAAGCGGCCCTAAACCCCTAAACCCCTAAAGCCTATACCCGGCGGGATCCTAGGCTTGTCCGCGTGTGAGTGCTGAAAGCCTAAGCCCTAAGCTGAGGCTATGGGGGAGCCTTTGCTTTTGTGATCCGTCGTGGCCTGGATACCTGGCTGCGCTTTGAGGGTTTTTGGGTTTTGGGTTTAGGGTTTAGGGTGGTTGTTTTGGGGTTTAGGGTTTAGGCAGGATCCGGAGAAAGGCTCCATGGTGCGTAGAATTGAAGGGGATCTTGTATCGTGTTCACACTCTTCATCTTCTTAGGGGTTGGCAGGATTTCTTTGGGCCTCGACGTAGCTTGGAGTTGTAGCTGCACGGTCATGGCCTCCTGAAGCTCGGGATGACGAGTTGATCGATTTTTTTTGCAGTCTGGGACGAGTCCACAGCACAGTCGGCGCCTCGGTTCCCGGCAGATGCATAGCAAAGGTGTAAACAAGGGGTTTAGGGTTTAGGGTGTGGAGGTTTAAGGTTGTTAATAATTATCGGAACCTGATTAAGATATCTTGGGTCTTTGTTAGCGTTCTGTATCGGGATCTTAATGTTTTTTGGAGGGGTATAGGACCAGGGTTTCTTAATCAAGCTCCCACATTAGGGTTCAGGGGTCATTGGGGTTTGGGGTTGGGGTTGTGGGGTTTAGGGTTGAACCTCAAAACTTGTAGACTCTAGACCCTTGAGCCCTCATTCCTAGCCTCCCCAGTCAGAAAGAACCATGAGGTAGTTCTCTAAAGTCAGGTCCCGTTTAGTAGCTTTCTGTAAGGGTGCCGCCCCAAACCCTAAGCCCCAAACCCTAAACCCTAAACCCGACGCCCCAAACCCTAAACCCTAAACCCTGAACCCTAAACCCTGAACCCTAAACCCGAAACCCTAAACCCTAAACCCAACGCCCCAAACCCTAAACCCTAAATCCTAAACCCTACAAATAACCTTGAACCCCACCCCCCAAACCCTAAACACTAAACTCCAACGCCTTGGGGCGTTACCGCTACGGCTGCTACGGCTTCGAAGCCTTAGGGTTGAGGCTTCGGGGTGTACTAAGCATATTCGGGGAAAAAAATTGCCCCAATATATATATATATATATAATATTGTATATATATATATCCCAGTGTATGTATACATATATATATATATATGTATATATATATATGTATGTATATGAATGATTATGGTTTAGGATTTAAGGCGTAGGGTGTTGGTGGGCGAAACCCTATAAACCCTCAATTAACCCAGATCGTCAACCCCAACCCAAATCCTCAGAAGGTCCAAACCCGACAATTTGGAGCCCAACTCTATCAAGTCCCCCTCCGAGCATTCTTTTTTGGGGAGATGGCGGGAGGGTTCAGAAACTACAAGATCTTTATAGTAACTTTTTAGACAAGGACATCAGGGCCGCTCGTTATCGGATCCTTGTGTAAGTTAAGGTTCTACCACTTGAATAATTGGAATCTTTATTAGGATCAGATGTATTATTATTATTGTTATTAGGATCTCTCATGTCCGAATCTCTCCGATGTTTTGAAACTCCCATTTGCAACACGCACCTCCACGTAGCCCATCTGCGCTGCGAGGTGAATGGGTGCCAAATAGAAATCCACGCTGCGGCCCTGCAACAGCTTTAAATTTTATGTGCTGTTGAACTGTGACGCCCACGACCACGAAGACGACGACTGCCAGCTCCACAACCACTACCCCTACTGGCGCTACTGACCATATCACAGGGCCCAATACCCCTTAACGAAGCAACTTACCTGAACTTATGAGGGACTAAGTATTACATGTCATGCATGAAAACATATGTATATAATTATATATATATATATATGTATGTAGATGTGTGTGTAGAGTCATACAGATATGCATACAAGGTCTATCCCTGTATCAAGGGCATTCGGCTCTCTGCGGGACCCTATGCCAGAAACGCTAACCTTTCGGGTACCGACAAAAACAGGGTCCTAGAGCCCCTGGGGCCCTGTATAGAAGGCACCTGGAGGGTTAGGGAAAAAACCCTAAACCCTAAACCTTAAACCCTAAACCCTAAACCGTGGCTATCTGAGGACCTCCGGGTCGGCGTAGCCCAGGAGTAGCAGCTTGACGATGTGAGCATGGCCGGCCCCACAAGCCTTGCAGCACTTGGCGGTAGTTCTCTAAATTCGGGTCCCCTGTTAAGTCCCCAGTATAGTAGGGCACCAGAATAACAAGGCCCCCCCCCCCCCCCCCCCGACCCTATTCCGTTNNAATGGGACGCTAATTTAGAGAGCTACCCAAGTGGGCTTCAGGGTTTCAGCACTTTAGGGGGTCAGGGCATGGGGTTGTGGTTTAGGCGGTTCAGCACAAGTTGAAACTTTAATTTAATGTTTAGGGTTCAAGGGATAGGGCTTAGATTAGAGGAGGCGGCTAAGGAAGGGGGCCCGTCTCTTGTAGCAAGGGGGATTCAAGGGGCAGGTCTGGGGTGTGTCTGTGTGTATAGCTGCGAGAAGGTGTGGGACTTGGGATGGGGTTGAGGAGCCCCTTCCTGGGCTTCCGGGTTTGGGGTTTAGGGTTTAGGGGTTTAGGGTTTAGGGGTTTAGGTTTAGGGTTTACGGGTTTAGGGTTTTAGGGGTTACGGGTTTAGGGTTTAGGATTTAGGGGTTTAGGGTTCAGGGTTTAGGGGTCTCGGACATTTCGGACTTCCAACCTCAAGCCAGCAAGTTTTTTTTCCGATGCGAACTGCCAGTTGGGTGCTGGGTTGGAAGAACCCATAGCCACAGAGGAAAGAAGCCGCCAAACACACCCAAGCAACCGATATCTTTGCCTGGTGTGCCTGAAGATGCTAGTTACAACGTCATATTGGGGTTTAGGGTTTAGATATCAGGGTTTGGGGTTTAGGGTTTAGGGTTTAGGGGGTTTCAGAGGACCACAGATTCAGCACCTTTCCAACTTCAAGCTTTCCGATGGGAGAAGCACCGGTCGCAATTGTGAGGTCCCCAATGTGCTTGTCAAGACATCTTCAAGGCACCCCTTGGGGGATAACGTAAGCCTTATGTGAAGCTGAGAGCAGCTCGGCAACATAAACATCTGTTTTGGCACAAGAAATGGCTCGAAATTCCTCAGCCCCTTACACCGCAAACGACCCAACCCTAAACCCCTAGCCCCTAGCCCGCAAATCCTAAACCCCTAAACCGCTAAATCCCTAACCCCTAAACCCCTCAATTAAAGTCCTTTAAACCCTAAACCCTGAACCCCAAAGCCCTAAACCCGACATCAGAAGGAAAAAGAAAACCACAGGGAGTAGTTTTCTACATTAGGGCCCCTTCTTGGGTCCCAAGACTAGTACGGCACCCTTACAAAAAAGACCCTAAAAGAGACCCTAATTTAGATGACCACCCATGCAAAGTTCTGGGTTCCTTCAGCGTTCCTTTTAAACGGTTATTATAAGGAGTCGTTTCAGGGTTCCTTCCAAGGGTGATTGGACGGCTTCCTTTAAGGGTTCTTTTCAGGGTTCGCCGCTCTTGAGGGTTACAAAATCTCAGCGTTACCTAGGAGGGGCGTGATAGGGTGAGATAGCCTACATGGGCCGTTGGCCTCTGTCATCTCGGTGCTCATCACGTTGTTGGTGGCATCCGATGGCGAGCCTTGCCCATCCACGCCTTCCACAGCCGAGCGAGTCGCCGTCCTCTCATTCGTCTCTTCCGCATCCACTCTTGCGTGTAGAGCGTCGCCGCGGCGCACTTCCGCCACATTTGGGATGATCATCTCATTGCGAGGGCGGGGTACCTGCAACAGCGTCACTGACGAATGTTCTCTGGTCGGTTGATACACCGTCGAACATCTGAAGTCCGCCTCTGATGTCGGTGGGAGATTCTGATGAGCGGCGCTCACATACACAAGCCTGAGTTTTTCCTGCGCCACTGAGCTGTCTAGGCCCCAAAAAAATCATCTGTGCGGCCTTAGTAGGCGTGCCGCAAGGCATTTTTCTCGCGGATTCTTGATTGCTTTTGGGATCATGAAATCGCTCTGGCGGATGCCTTACTTTAGGGTTTAGTTTTTTGTTTGAAGGGTTTTGGGGCTTTAGGGTTTACCCCTACAAGGCCCTAAACCCAAAAAAGTAAACGCTTAGGGTTGGTGCCCACGCAGCCCTATGCCCTGAACCCTACCTGCCTTGAAAAGAACGGGGTTTCCACTCTTGTCGGGGATGTTCGGGTCCTGCGCTGAAAAGCAACTCCGGGGCTCACGCAGGTTTTGGGGTTTAGGGTTGCGGGTTTGGGGTTTAGGGTTGTGCAGGTTTTGGGGTTTAGGGTTTAGGGTTTGGGGTTTGGAGTTTAGGGTTTCGGGTTCAGGGTTGTGCAGGTTTTGGGGTTTAGGGTTTAGGGTTTGGGGTTTGGGGTTTAGGGTTTCGGGTTTAGGGTTGTGCAGGTTTGGGGTTTGGGGTTTAGGGTTTCGTTTGGGGTTTAGGGAAGTGTAGTGTTTAGGGGGTGCCCCCACCCTGTAACAGTGATATTTTAGGGGTCATATACATTTAAGAGCTCTATATAACTATGCAAAGTAAAGATTCTCCAACTGTTGCAGAGTGCGGGCAGTATCCTGGGCTTTGTGTTCTTCTTCAAAGATGTAACTGGACCGTGCTTGCTGCTGAAGGCATACGGCGGGCCATTGTCGGCACATGCATAGGAGTTCAGAAACAAAGGGGAACCCTGCAATAGAACCCTCGCAAGGAATATACATTGGGATTGAAGAACCTGGTCGCTGGGTTTAGGGTTTCAGGGTTGGGTTGCGTATGTTTGTGTCTCTCACGACTAAAGGCTTAGAACCCTGATACAGCTTTTGTACTTTAGGTTTACGTCTCGGGTTCCGGGTTCATGGTTCTGCGGTTGCCGGGGTGGCCGGATGCGGGTGTAGGGCAAGTGGCCTCCAGCTTGAAAGCAGCTTGCTCTAAAACACACACCCCAACCAAGCCCAACAGCCGTAAGCCCTAAACCCTAAACCCCGAACCCTAGACCCCAAACCCACCCCAAAAGCCCACGACTGCACACCTTGAGACTTGCAACACTCGTTCCGGCCTCGCGACTGAAAGGTCTATTGACAGGGGTGTAACTTAAAAGCTTGCATAGCTATAGTTTAGGGCTTGGGGTTTAAGTTTAGGGTTTTGTGGGTATAGGGTTTAGGGTCGGGCTTGGCGAGTTTATGAAGAGACGCAAAGTTGGCTCATGCTATTTCTGACTATTATTCCACAAACTAATGCTAAACCCTACACCGTGGACATGGAAGCCCACATGCCAGCTGGCTCCTGACCAAGCTCCAACACTTCTGTGATGGCCTGGAAGTCAGCAAAAGAAGGCTCTTCTAATCATCAACCCGCCCTAATCCAAAACTCTAAGCCCGAAATACACACAACAACCCTAGTTAAGGTCCCTGGTCCAGTTATCTGGCATCAGGCATAATCAACTTTATAGAATAACCCTGAAAGTGGGGCCTTGTACATAGGCGCGTGTGCCCTTTGTCGGTTTCGGGGCTTTTGGGGCCTTGATGCTTAGAACAGGTTTCCGTTACAGGGAGTACAGGGTTTCCTATAGGGTGCCATAAGGGTTGTGCGGGTTCAGAGATAGATAATATAGCGGCCGAAACAACTACCAATACTATTTTGGGTGTTTCTTATTATATTTATAGTATATTATACACCCCCCACCCCCCAAATCCTATTCTAATTGTTAAGGCCCCTATATTATACAAGGAGGCCCATGGAATGCTCTTATCACGGCCCCGGCCGACTGGCCTCTGAAGGGGCTTAGGGGCTAGGGTTTAGGGTTTAAGGTTTAGGTTTTTGGACTTAGGGTTTAGGGTTCAGGCTTCAAGGTTTAGGGTTTAGGGTTTAGGGCGTCCGATTTGTTGCAGAGTGTTTGGGGCTTGGAGCATTGGGGGGGGAGGGCAGTCTACAGCAGCAACTCGGGGCTAGGGGCTACCTAAACCACCTAGAATTGAGCCCAACAAGTATAAAAGGCTACTATTCTGCATACGTTTGTGGTCCTAGTCGACATTGCCAACGGTCCTGAAAAGTGGCTTGGATGCTGCACATCGACCTTCGCAGACGGTCACAAGAATTCCGTCGGCACAGCAAAAGCGCCCTTCGGCGCTTTTGCGACATCATCGGCACACTCGAAATTGCCACCTTCGACAGCAAATACGGAGCCGGCGGAGGCGAAGCCAGTCTTGATCCCCATGCGTAGTACGCCCAGACCCTTTGACATTGAGGGATTCGTTGAGGACCTCAGCTTCAGGGCCGGTTGAACTCTTGACAAGAGCACAGGCGCAAAGTATTCTCCGCCTTCAGGGTCTTCACCTCATCACGACGAAATGAAGCATGACCCTAAACCTTAAACCCTATGATCCTGCAAATCATCCTGAAGGCTGTACTTCAGGGCCGGCAGAGATTTAGGCTTTGGATGCCGCAAGGGAACCCCCCAAACAACACAAGGCCCCTCAACTCTAGCCGAACCCCCCTGAAAGTGTTGCAAGACTTCTCCTTTTTGTTTTGGGAGGAGTCTCAACTCTAAACTCTAAACCCTTAAACGCTAGAACCCCTAAACCCCGAGGCCCTTAGACCCCTACCCCTAAATCCTAAACCCTAAACCCTAGCCCCTAAACCCCTAGGCCCTTTAGAACCCCTAAGCCCCAAGGCCCTGAGAACCGCTGAACCCTGAGCGGGGGGGTCAATGAGGGTTCAGGGACGCTTCGGACTTCCAAACCTTGATGCCGAGGCTCTGGGGACGAAGACAAAGCCTAAATTAAGGTAAAAAGGGCTGAGGCTTAGGGTTTCGAGTTTAGGGACTTAGGGCTTCAAGTTTAGGGGCTTAGGGCTGAGAGCTTGTTCGGGTTTAGGGGTTTAGAGTTTTTTCAAAGTTGTGAAGGCGCCCCGTGTTTAGAGTTTAGGGTTTAGGGTTTCAGCCCTGCACCCGAACACCCTGAAGCACAAGACACCCCAAACCCCCAAAAACGGCTCAACCCAAATGCCGTAAACCCCAAACCACCTATCACGAACCCTTATAGAACCCTTCAAGCAACCATGTTTAATGTGCCAGGAAGGGAGCCCTTGAAGGACCCCAAATGCCCTAAAACCCAAACCAACTAAACGAATCCTTATAGAACCCCTCAAGCTTCAAGCAACCATGCTTCATGATGTCATGAGCCTTGAAAGGAGCCCTGGACAAAAGGGACCTCTTACAGACCCCCACCTCGGCAGAGGCGGCTGCCGTGGCTAAGTGCAGGTCGTCCTGAGAATACATTCCCCTAAGGGTCCAAGTACCCATTATTCAAGGACTTTGAGGCCTTTTTGGGTACCTAAAGCCATAAATAAGGACTACTTGGACCCTTAGGGTTCTCGTTTGTATTGCAAAGCCCGGCGGGAGGCGGTCAATTGGGACTGTAGGGGACTACCCGAAGCCCTAAACCCTAAAACCTAAACTCTAAACCCTAAACCCTAAAACCCTACTGTAGTAGAGGTGTTGATTTGGGGCTACCGGGGACTACTCTAACTAGTAATTCCTACTCCTCCTAGTCTGGGAGTCACGAGTCCCTGAACCACTGAAAGACGCACAAACCCTGACGACCTTGAAGCCCTGATCCCATCAAACCCTCAAGTCCATAAGCCTAAACCCCAAGTCCGAAGCTTCTGTGGTTCAAGCCTTTCTGGGTCAGTTTGGGAGCCTTCTGGCACGGATGGATGTTGCATCGTGGGGGCTTCTGATACTTTGCTCATGAGATCCAGAGTCATGATGCCCATCATCATGAACACCGCCATCGTCATAATCACCACCAGCAACGTGGTAATGCGTTGTTTATCATCATCATCATCATCAGCAGCAGCATCAGCATCAGCATCAGCATCAGCATCAGCATCAGCATCAGCATCAGCATCAGCATCAGCATCAGCATCATCATCATCATCATCCGCACCCTAGTAACTTCAAGGCAAAATGTCGATAGTGCTTCAGACAGATTGAGGAGATGTACCACTAAACCTAAACCCTAAACCTGCAAGCCCTTAACCCCCCCAAAGCCCTAAACTACGAGGGAACCAGGCCTTGAACCCTTCTCCGCGCACCTCAAACTCCTAGACCCTCCAACCCTTCTCCGCATGAACTACCATGACCTACTTTTTTGTAGGGTCACCTTTCTACTCTGTACCAGCAGTTTACGGTAACGTCTCAACCCCGAACCACCGCATGGCTCGAACAGAAGCCACTTCCCGACCTGACGGCACAGAAACCTGCGGACTTTGGGGTTTTACGGCTCAGGCTCTTCATATGGGTTTTAGGGCTTAGGGTTTCGGGGTTTAGGGGTTTATAGGGTTTAGGGTTTAGGGAAACAGGTTTCAGCTAATCTACGCTTCCACAATCAGGCTCTTCATAATTCGTAAACAAGCTTCGGCTAATCTACGCTTTCACAGTTAGGCTATCAGATAAGCTGGATGATGTTACTTGCAGCTGGTTTAAGGGGCCGTAAATACTAAAAAGTAGGCCTTTGGGCGATACTTCACCATATCTTTAGAACGAAACCCATCGCATACTATTGATCATTATTCCCACGAGGCCAGAATGTGCTTCTCTGACATTCATAGGGAAGAAGCAGACTCGCTGGGTTACGGGTTTGGAGGCCCAGGCGGTGTTGTAAGGATTAGGGCTTAGCAGTTTAGAGAATTGAGAGTTTGAGGGATGTAGGGGGCCTTAGCAGCAAAGTGGTTCGTGGCTATGGGGTCGGGCATGGCAATCCTAAACCCTGAAACCCACGAACTCTAGGCCACAAATTCCTCATGCAGCCGAGACACTGGCTAGACGAGTAGGGGTTCCGTTATGTGGCGGGGACGGGTATGTCATAGTGCAGCAATTACATTGGTATACAGGGACTTGCTTTATCATTATTTGAGAGCGCACAAATCTCCACGACCGAGCATCATTCAAGCTGGTCAACACCGGATCGATGGAAGCAAACATGGAGTGCCTTGGCGCAAGCTTCCAGATGTAAACAAAGGTTAATCACAGAACTTGTAAACTACCCGATGCCTCAACCAAACCCTAAACCCTAAACCCTAGACCCTAAACCCAATCCTTGCACTTCGCTGCACAAGGCGTCCCTTGTCACGCCCGGAACGATGCAACGCAGGGAACTATGGAGCCCGCAGGATTGGGGCAGTCTGGATCAGGGCCGTCATAACTAGACCAGGGCTTTGGGATGCTCTTTGGGGGGTCTATTAGACAACTACCGTGTACCATAAGATACTACACGCCTCTGAGGAACCCTTATGGGATGCTTTGGTGTATGTTATACTATTATGGTAGTGTGCAAAAACAACATCGGAAACCCGTATTGCTCATCAACCGATCAGGCTTCTATACTTCTATATTACTATGAGAGACTTTATGATCGACTGTCCCTATCTGGGCTCCTGGTTGTGATAAACAACCGTGCACTCTAAACAGAACCCTGGGGTAGGACTGCCCAAAGCCTCAAACCCTGAACCCCTACACCTACACCCTTACCATTTACGCATTCCCTGCACCCGAGTCGGCCACCCAAATTGCCCAGTTTTCGTTTCCACTTTCTTACGAAAAGCTCAAAAGGGTTTATGGTTTAGGATGGTAGGTTTCGGTGTTTAGGATGTTGGGTGATATACAGCATCGATGCCCTGAAACTCCGAAGGTTCAACCGTGACACCTCGAAACCCTAAAGCCCTAAGACTTAACTACAAGTACCTCAATGTTGCCCTTGTTTCAGATATGGAATTTCGCCGAAAGTTGCTGTTGGTTCCGCTCACGGTCTCTGGTCTTCACGGTCTTCTGACCCGGGATGCGTTCCCAGGATCGTCGGCGGAATCTACAGCCTGTACCCTGCACACTAAGCCCGAATGACTTAAACCCTAAACCCTTGAAACTCTAAACGCCTAAACTTTAAACCCTAAACCCTTGAAACCCCGAACCCTAACTCCTTAACCCCTAAGCCCTAAACCTCTGAACCCCGCCAATCCTGAGCATGAAAGCACTGCAGGTCATCTAGGGTTTACCGTTTAAGGGTTCTGGGGTGCACAGAGGGTTTATAGGGTTCAGGCTTTAGGGTTTTGGGGTTTCAAGAGGGTTTAGGGTTCAGGGTTTAGGGGTTTTGGGGTTCGAAGAAGGTTTATGGTTTAGGGGTTTTGGGGTGTAAAGAGGGTGTAATTATGGTTTAGCGGTTTAAAGAGGCTTTAGGGTTTAGGGCCGTTTAGGGTCTATCTGCAGCCATGCTGCGGACAACCAACCTTCTTCCAACCATCTGAATCTTTGATGACCTGCAGAGACTGGTTCAGGATGTGGAGCATCTGGCTTTGCGACTTTAGGGTTGTCTAGGGGTTCATTTTTTCTCGGCTGAGATAGAGAGTTTGATGTATCTCGAAATGGCCTTGCTTAGGTGGTGTTAGACATCTAGGATCCTACTGTTGATGATATAAATCCTGCATTACCTTGAGGAGCCTAAACTATGGGAATTATGGTATACTCCTTACTATGGTTTATGCAGGATTCATGGCCGCCGAAGCAGGAAACGAAATCCTGAAGCCCTAAATCCTACGGCGTTATGCCCTAAACCCTCACAGCCCCCAAAAAAAACAGCCCCGAAAGAGATTCACCCTAAACCCTAAACCCTAAAGAGATTCACAATAATCCCATCGAGCAGATCGCAGATCCCAGCCCTTCCAGAGGCCCACGCTCCAAGCGACAGATCCTTAGGGTTCAGGGTTTAGGGTTTAGGGGTTTAGGATTTAGGGATTAACTCAAAACCCTAAATCCTGAACTGCACACCCTGACCCCTGAAGGGCTGACTCGGCTCTGGCGTCCAAAAAACAGAAGGGTTCCTTCTTTTACGGGTTCCTTCAAGGGTTCCTTCAAGAGTTCCTTTAAGGGTGGCTCTTTCAATGTCTGCTTGAAGGGCTCCGAAGCTTCGGCTTTATGCTCTCAACTCCCACAAACCCTAAACTTCTAAAGCCCCTCAACCCCTGAACCCCGAAACCCCTAAGCCCCTAAACCCTAAACCCCTAAGCCCCTAAACCCTAAACCCCAACCTGAAGACCCAATAGCCTGAAAGCCTCACGCAAAACGCTGACGGATCCCAAAGGGTGATTATAGGATCTTCAATAGCATAAAAAAGAATTTAGGGTTTGGGGGCTCCGTTTTTGGTATAAGGAACCTCAGACCACAAGAAGGGGAACTCGACCCACCCAAAAAGAGGCGGACACCGAAACCGAAAGGCTTTCATGGTTAACGGTTAGAATCGGTTGGAATAATGTTGTGTTGTAGGCTGGTGTTATAAAGGGTTGCATAAAGTTAAAGGTGGGGGCCTTATTGATTAGAATAGGGCTTTGGGGATGCGCAGAATGGTGATACAGTCGGCATAGCTTTATGTGGGTTGCAAGGGGGCGGTCTCATGAACTGTTCAGGGCCTTTGTAGCAACCTCCAACTCTGGACCCCTTATGATAACCCCTGTGACAGACCCTGAAACCCTGATACCAACCCTTGTAGCAACCTTTCGACGCCTTTTTTGGGAGCCCTGAAACTGAAAGGATCCCTCCAAGGGGAACCCTAAAACCTAAACCCTGAAACCCTAAAACCCAAAAAACCCTAAACCCTTTAAACCCTAAAATCCTAAAACCCTAAAACCCTAAAACCCTGAACCCAAAAACCCAAAAACCCTAAAACCCAAAAACCCAAAAAACCTAAAGCCCTAAAACCCTAAAGCCCTAAAGCCCTGAAACCCAAAAACCCAAAAACCCTAAAACCCAAAAACCCAAAAAACCAAAAGCCCTAAAACCCTAAAACCCTAAAGCCCTAAAGCCCTGCAACCCAAAAACCCAAAAACCCTAAAACCCTAAAGCCCTAAAGCCCAAAAACCCTAAACCCTAAAGCCCTAAAACCCAAAAACCCTAAAAGCCCTATTAAAACCCTACAACCCTAAAGCCCTAAACCCTAAAACCCTAAACCCTAAAACCCTAAAGCCCTAAAAGCCAAAAATCCAAAAATCCTAAATCCCAATTAAAACCCTACAACCCTAAAGCCCTAAACCCTAAAACCCTAAAGCCCTGCAACCCTAAAACCCTAAAGCCCTAAAGCCCTGAAGCCTTAAAACCCTAAAACCCAAAAACCCTAAAACCCTAAAGCCCTAAAACCCTAAAGCCCTAAAACCCTAAAACCCTAAAGCCCTAAAGCCCTGAAACCTTAAAACCCTAAAACCCAAAAACCCTAAAGCCCTAAAACCCAAAAATCCTAAAATCCGAATTAAAACCCTACAACCCTAAAGCCCTAAACCCTAAAACCCTAAAACCCGAAAGCCCTAAAAACCCTAAAACCCTAAAACCCTGAAACCCTAAAACCCTAAAACCCTAAAGCCCTGAAACCCAAAAACCCAAAAACCCAAAAAACCAAAAACCCTAAAACCCTAAAACCCTAAAACCCAAAAATCCTAAAATCCCAATTAAAACCCCACAACCCTAAAGCCCTAAACCCTAAAACCCTAAAACCTAAAACCCTAAAGCCCTAAAACCCAAAAACCCTAAAACCCAAAAACCCTGCAACCCTAAAGCCCTAAAACCC